>JAODAL010003204.1:0-178499 GCA_025379985.1 Phyllomedusa bahiana
TGCCCCCCTCTCCGGGCAGCGGGCCTGCCCCTTTCCTCCCAGGGGGCGTGTCTCCCCTCACTGAAGAAACTGTGCATCATCATTTTTTTTAAAAAAGAAGGGGAAGGGGAAAAGGGTTTTTGCCCTTGGTTTATAACAGCTCTGTGGGCCTTTCCTGCCTGCTTTTTCTGCACCCTTGACCCCAAACCCCCAAAAAAACCCAAAGCAACGCCCATATGTTTTATTTTACCAACACAACTGAAACCAGCAGCTTTTAAAAATCTCTGCTTCCTGCCCCATTGAAAAATTGTGGTGAAAAGATGGGTGGAGAAGCAAATCAGCTTTCAGAAAAGGGCCCTGCTCATCTGGGTAACTGACTTGAGCTTTTGGTGCAGCGGGTAGACATAAACATTTAATTTTTTTTAAAACAGCAAAGGGGGTTTTTGGGAGTTCAAGCCCCCCCTCCCCAAGGGAAAATTTTTTTTTTTTTTCCCCCAAAAATTCAACAAAATTTTTAAGAGAGACCTAAAAATATAATTTTAAAATCTCTAAAAATTTTAATATATAAAAAACATACAGGGCTCCCCTATATCATGCCCCTCATCCCTGAGAGTATATGCTTTTGTTCACGAAAATGTTGGAAGTGTTTGGGTGTGATGCAAAAATAGGACACTAAAAGGGGAGTTTTGGTTGTGTATATGAATAAAATTATAGATGTCACACATATATTTTCAACCCTTTCCCATATTGTAAAAAATTTTAAAAAAAAAAAAAAACAAAACACAAACTGAGGGCCCTTTGAACTCCCCAACCCCCAATCTTGTAGGGTTTGGTCACCCTAAGCACTACTCTTAAAAGCACCCTAAATGCAGACACAGTTTTTTAAATCCTTATTTTAACAATACGGGGTTGATGACGCCCAAAAGGGAGGGGGGGCCTTTGAATTCCGATCTGATGAACGAACCCTTTTTTTTCCAAGTAGCGGCTTAAGGACGGGGGAACCCCTGTGAGGAGGTGAATAAAACCTTTTTGGCAAAACCCCCCTTAAAAGGCGAAAATTCCCCAGAACATTGAACCCTAAAGCTGGGAATGTACATAGACCAGCAAAACTTTGGTTTCACTATCTTTTTTAAACAGCTAAAGGGGGGGAAAAAACCAGGGGTGTGCAAGCAGCCAAATCACACCCACGGGGGGCGGGGCCCGGGGCTTTCCTACCTGGGGGCTTTAACCCAAAACAGGTGAATAAAATCCCCCAACCACCCAATCACAGTGCAGGGGGCGTGTCTAGGGGGGCCAAAAATGGGACCCAGGGGGCCGTTCGGGAACCCAGCAACAGCGAAAAAAAGCAGTTTTAAAAGAGATGTTTTATATCTGCAAAACCCAAAGTGAAAGGGGTAATGAACCCAAATTTAAACAAAATTTGCTTATTTTTACTGCCCCTTTAAACCGAAAACAGGATTTTTTGAAACGATAAAACCCCTTTAATACCAGGGGTGAGGGGCGGGATTTTTTTTATAAGCCAATCATGGTGGTGTCGTTTTGGTCCACTGGAAGCATAAAATAAGTCAGAGATTGCTTTGGCCCAAAAGCTGTATTTAGCTACTAGCGGACAGTAACCAAATCTAGATGTGAAGCATTAGGTAATTTACATTCACATTCCCAAAAAGAACTTTAATGAAATTAAAATTTAAAAGGCAGAAAATGGGGGCTAACCTTCCCAGATTAAACCTTTTAAAAAGAGAGAGTAGTTTAAAATCCCAAATAACACATAGTCACATTTGGCTCTTCTACATATATGCATATCAACCATTGTTTGCTATTATAGAAAATGAATTAGTGATATCAAAACTTACAAGGTGCTGCATTTCTCTAAAATAGGGAAACATAACATAATACTAATAACACAATTGTCTCCATTGGTGAATTTTCTTACAGTCCCCCTACAGGTTCTGCCACATCAATCCAAATAGAAAACGCCACAATTTTTCCCGTCCCGCACCATTTGGGGACGGTATGAAGGCCACAATGGGGGAAAAGGGTGGGGAAAATTCCCCTTTAGTTAATTTTGCAGTAAACCCTAGTCACAAGAAATTTTGAACTTTTTTTTCCTCTCCTGTGTCCCCCCTTTCATTTTTCTACCCTTTTTTCATTAAACCCGTAGAAAAAAAAATTTTAAAAGAACGATGGCTGAAATCTTTTGGGAAAATTTTAAGACCTTTCTTTTTGAGAGGAAAAAGCTAGCAAAAAAGCAAGGTTTCTAAAAACTTTATCATCACTTATAGTGTTTTCATAATTTGATTTTATTTCTGGGGGGTTTGGGGTTAAATACACATCATCGATCATGGATTTCTGGTGTATAGATTCGTAAAATGGCAGCCATTTTAAAAATCTAACAAGTTTATAAATAAAAAAGGGAATTTTTTATTTCAGAGGATTTTAGAGGTTTTTTGATAATATTTGAAAATAAAAATTGACAAAATATGTTATATTGACCAGAACACAAATGGTCATCCATGTACAAAATATATGGACAAGACAAGTCAGATTTTAGTCATAATCCAAGGAAAAATTATCTCAAGGTCCCACTGGACTGAAAGCCGGACCACTTTTTCCTCAGTATTGAAGCGTTAATTCTCCACAGGTTGGAAATGTAGTTATCTTTGAAAAGAAGTAGCTTCTACACTGGAGAGCCTGTATAGTTGCCAGTCTGTGATCACATTCTGTGATTAAAGGGGTTTTGCTACAATCTCATTTCATAGCTCCTGCATCCAGCTCTTCAGCTCTGTGTGCTCAGAAAGGGGTGTGTGGGATTTGTTTGAATTGCATATCATGTGACCCAGCAGGATGACATCACCAGGCCTTTCCCTCTAATCAAAGAAAGGTCTGTTTATTTAATAGGTACATGTAGCTACACTGTAGCCTAGAGGTAATTTTTTTTACCTCCCGACACAAGGGTCCTAGGTTCAAATCCCTGCATGAACCAAACCCATGGATTTTTTTTTCTTTATCAATACACATAGCTCATTGATGTTCCTTTTTTAATTTATTTGCACTGTTTCACTAATTAATAAGGAGCACAGAGAATGGGAGTAGAATGACAGCACCCGGGGTTTGAACACTCAGGAGCTGCCTGAGAGGAGAGGTTATGTCTGGGCATGTGCGACCAGGACTGAGGAGCTCGCAGCCCTGGTCGTATCCCCTGGAGATGAGCTGTAAACAATGGCTCACTAAAAGGGCAGCTAAAACAAAAACGGTGCAGAATTTTTAGTAATAATGAATGGTGAAAGTGTTTATTATTTAATTTGCAAGCTTCCCACGTCAATTTTACTTTGTGGCAAAACCCCTTTAAGGACCGCTGGTCTGAAATGTGTATGTGTTGGATATCTATCTAATTGTAATAAAAACCAAATGAAAAGAATCAGTCTTCAATTCAGTGTTTCAAAATAGATGAAACAACTACTCTTTTTTAGTACATATTAAAAGTCCACAGGCATATATCTGAATATAGGAGATATCCAACGCTTAAGCATTTCAGACCGGCGGTCCATGACCAAAGAATGTGATCACAGACCGGCAGCTATACAGACTCTCCAGTCCCATAGTTTATGTTGTTGTCAGGGTCTATGCAAAAAATGTCCAAAATTGGTAGACTTTGCAATTAATTAAATGTCTAATATAATATCTACTCTTTTATGTCACCGAATATGATCAAGGACCAAGCTTCTGAAACGCGTTGGTGTGTACAATGTTCCAAAATATCCCTATAGACTTTTAATATGAACTAATATAGATGGCTGTTCTATCTATTTAGAATCATTGGATTGAAGAACTTTGGTTTTCATTAAAATATTGTATTAGTCCATTCTAAATTACATCAATTTCTGCCCAGATCTGACATAAATTACAGCTGATCTCAGAAGCACAATATCCTGTGATGACCTTATTTTTGTGTACTCTTTCAATATACTGACAAGGTGTCTACCTAAAAAAAGATTAGGAACTAAGACCAGTTACCACAAAGTTGAATTGGTTGATCTTGTCTTGAACATCAATGTCATTGTTCTGGATATTAAAGTTGATCATTGCATTTTGTCCTGGTTTTAGTTCCCCTCCTGTATAACTGAGATGTAAGTAATTGCCACCAATGGTTTTGTATGTAGAGGCTACCATGATGGCAGAAGCTTGCTGGTCATTGTTTAAATGTTCATCTATTGTTGATACCTAGAAATAGAGCGGAGAACATAGACAAGTACAATGGATGATTGTAACAGTAATATAAAATGTAATATACAAAAGTCATAGTGAACAACAATGTGCAGGATAGGGTCATGTAAGGCGCAACTTACATCCGCATTGCCTATAATGTAGTGCTGAATGAGTTATATGGAGCAACTGAACAGAATCTGATGGACCCCATTGCCTTATAATTAGTGATGAGCGATTCCTGATGGGAAATTCAATCACCTCAAAGTTATATAGAACATAAAATTATTCCAAGAGGATTAAGAGTTACACTTTCCCCAACAAAAATATTTAGAGCAGAGACGTTTCTCAGTGTAAATGGGAAAAAGAGGCGACTGAATCCTCAATTCGTTTTATGAAACTGCTGATCGAGGAGGAAAACACGCATTTAGAGACTTTGAGGCTTAAGCTTAAAACTCAGATTGATTTGACACTGAAGTTTAAGCAGGTTTCAGACTTTGAATCTGAAGAAGTTGAAATGCAGAATAAAATTACAAGACATCGTAATTTTATAAAGGAAAGGGGGAGGGAGGGGAGAGCAAACACTTTCCTGAATCCCAAGGTCTCTCAGAAAGGACGAGAGTGTGAAACAGACGTCTCGTCCTCTGAAGCTGAGAAATCAGACTTGGAAGAGAAGTCTCTGGCTAGAGGTAATAGGAGGAGGAGAGGAGAGGGAGAAGCAGAGGTCGAGCCGGACAGGTACTATCTGGTGGGTCATCCTTATCTGGTACTGCCTGTTTTTTACACAGATAGCAGGCACAACTCCTATACCCCCTAACAAACAAGCTGGGGAATGTTTAATTAAAGATTGTTCTATAATTAACCTATCCTCGCATGAACTAACTGGAACAGAAATATTGGTTCTTAATCATGGTTTATCTTTTGTCCTCGCAACTCAATGTAATACATTCGAATAGGTAAAAGACATCAATCTATTCGTAAGAAAATGAAAATGCGCAAAGTTTTTTCCAGGGTAAGAACATACGAGAGTGCCAAGAACTAGGGATTGAATTGGGAGATTTGGAGGGGGTAAGAACACTGGTAGAGTTGGCATCCTCTGACAGTGTAAGAGTACAAAGTCTCCCCCCATAGTCATTCAATTGCATTGATGTGTTCTTTGAAGTGGTTACAAGTGAAATAAGATCTATTGAGACAAATAATCTCCAGTATGCAAACTTTAAATCTGAAGAGATACAAGCATTGCGTGGGTTAGAACTGAACAACAAGATAGTCATTAAACCCGCGAAAAAGGGGGGAATGTGATCATCATGAATATAGAGGATTACCATAAGATGTGTTTGGATATATTGGAGAACACGCAGTGTTATCGTATTTTCAGAGGTGAGCCTACAGTCAACTTAAGGGAGAATCTTAAGGTGATCTTAGATAAAGCATGGAAGGATTATCTAATTAGTAAGAAGGAATAGGAGTTTCTTTTACCCCCTTTTCCCAGAAGGGCAACATTCTATGGACTTCCAAAGGTACACAAGGCCTTCCCACCATTTAAAGGGAGACCTATTGTCAGGAATGACACAAAATGTGGACATTTATCTGGAGTAAGTGCTCAGGGAATTTGTAACAGCTCTTCCCTCTTATGTAAAAGACACCTTTGACTTGTTGTTAAAAATAGAAGGTATCAGGACTGATGAAGATACCTACTTAGCTAGCATAGATGTGGAGGCATTGTATTCCTTGATTCCACATGCTTAAGGTCTTGAAGCAGTCCAATATTTTCTAGAATGAAAAGGGAGTTTGTACAAATGTCACAATGAATTTGTTCTGGAACTCTTATCCTTTGTACTACATAATAATATATTCTACTTTGATGGAAAGATCTACCATCAGCTCAGGGCACAGCGATGGGGAGCCCTTGCGCTCCCACATACGCTAATGTGTTCCTCTGCTGGTGGGAAAAGAAGATAATATTTTCTGAAGAATTTGAAAGACATCATAGTCAGATTTTGATCTGGATGAGATATATTGATGATGTGTTTATTCTGTGGCAGGGGGATGAAAATAGTTTTAAGTTGTTCCTTGAAGCACTTAATGTGAATTCCTTAGGTTTAAGATACACATTTAATAAAAAATTTTTTATTTTTTCCATTTTTTGGACTTTTTTGATCTAAAAGAATCGGTAACAACTTTGGGACAAAGTATTTAGGAAGAAGACAGCAATGAATAGTTTGCTACGATGGGAAAGTTGTCATCCCAGACCTTTGCTAAGAGCAATTCCCAGAGGACAGTTCCTTCGCTTAAGAAGGAATTGTTCAGATACAGAAATGTTTGTAAAACAATCAAGTGAACTGCATGAACGTTTTTTGAGGAGGGGATATCCAAGATGGTTCTTAGAATAGTTTCATCATGCCTCCAATCAAAATAGGATGAGTCTCCTCTCTCCAAAAATAGTCCATTAAAGGATGAAAGAAATTACTTACGTATAATTGGTACTTTTGGTAAAATTTGAAATCTTGCAAATACTGGGTTTTTTCTCTTACAGGGTCAGGGTTTTAATCTTTATTACCATCATATCCCTTGATTAAGTACCGTAAAGGTCGAAGTCTAAGGGATAGACTTGTTAGAAGTCACTTTTCTGGAATCCCTAGGGAAGACTGTTGGTTTAGTAGGAGACCGATTGGCTCTTTTTGGTGTGGGTCGTGTAGTTTTTGTAAATTTGTAGTACAGACTAAAGAATTTGAGAGTGCCAGGACTGGTGACAAATTTAAAATTAAACATTTCATTAATTGTGTTTCAATGGGTTTTAAACTACCCAGCCACTTTCCCTTTCCCCTTATTTTGGGAGGGAAACCAAGAAAAATTTAAAACGGGTTGGGGCCACATGGGATAAGATCCCTGATACCCTATAGCACGCCACATGAGGGGAAATTTACAAGGATGGAGATTCCCGGAAATTCATTGGAAAAGACTGGTGCCCCCCCCCCTGGGGGGAAGTTGTGAAAACCATATTGCAAAAGGAGTGTCAGTGGATCTATAAAATGAATTGCTTTCATCCATTTTTACTCAAAAAAAACCATCCTTTTCCCTTTTTCTCTAGTATTTAATTTTTAAAGGGAGGGGGATTTTTTTCACAAAGTTAAAAACGGCAAGGTTTTTATGGTGAACGAAATTTCCAGATCATGCGATAATTAAGGTTAAAATCTGAACATCATCTATTAAGATCGCGCCTTTTTCGGCGCTTCCTGTAATTTTGGCGGCCAGCAAATCAGATTACAGAATAGAGCAGGGTGAGATGTGTGTGCGACGTCATGACTGGGATGTGTATGGTTGCGATTGGCTGGAAAAATCACATGACCTCGTGTTACATAGAACAGCGTTTCCTGTTTCAGCCTCAGTGTCTCTCAGCGTCTCATAGGGATAGGACCTGCGCTCTGCCTGTGGCCGAACAGCTCAGCGAAAGGAGTCTATTTCTGCACTGAGAAACCTCTACTATTAGCTGTGATCCTTCCAATTTAGTTATATTAGAGATTTGAAGATTTTATGTAGTTAGCTAGAGAATTTTGAAGGAGCATCTACCGCTGTAAATTCACGGCGGGGGAGCAGGGGGGGGGGCCCCGCGGGCGAACACAGACAAGCTCTATCTATAAAGAACACTGGATAAAGTTCACCAAGACTTAGTGTAGACATTGTAGTGGAATATCTTTATTATTAACAGTTTGCTATTGAAATATTTCCTGGATATTGGGCAGCCTGAACTTATATTGGATACACATCATTTCTAGTAACTGCAGGTCTCTTTGTTAGGTGCAAAACTCCACTTTTATTATCAGTATACATTTCAGTATGTGTTCATTTTAATTTTACCCATTAACACCTGTGACTGTTGATATATCCACCTTGCAGTTAAATTACAATCCAGCAATCTTGTAGTCAGCACAGGTTGTTTGTTGCCAAATATACCTTGTATCGTACGAAAACATAACAGTTACGTGTTTTTTGACTTTTGCACACCCAGGTTTGTTCATTGACGCAGCTTCCACGTAAATCTTAAAACAGCAATACTATATTCACCACAGGTGAATTGAAAGGTGCAAAAATACAGTGTATTATACGAAAACATAACAGATACGTGTTTTTTGACTTTTGCGCACCCAGCTTTGTTCATTGACGCAGCATCCACGTATATCTTAAAACAGCAATTCTATAGTCACCACAGGTGAATTGAAAGGTGCAAAAAATACCGTGTATTATACGAAAACATAACAGATACGTGTTTTTTGACTTTTACGCACCCAGCTTTGTTCATTGACGCAGCATCCACGTAAATCTTAAAACAGCAATTCTATAGTCACCACAGGTGAATTGAAAGGTGCAAAAAATACCGTGTATTATACGAAAACATAACAGATACGTGTTTTTTGACTTTTGCGCACCCAGCTTTGTTCATTGACGCAGCATCCACGTAAATCTTAAAACAGCAATTCTATATTCACCACAGGTGAATTGAAAGGTGCAAAAAATACCGTGTATTATACGAAAACATAACAGATACGTGTTTTTTGACTTTTGCGCACCCAGCTTGTTCATTGACGCAGCATCCACGTAAATCTTAAAACAGCAATTCTATAGTCACCACAGGTGAATTGAAAGGTGCAAAAAATACACATGTATTATATGAAAACATAACAGATACGTGTTTTTTGACTTTTGCGCACCCAGCTTTGTTCGTTGACGCAGCATCCACGTAAATCTTAAAACAGCAATTCTATAGTCACCACAGGTGAATTGAAAGGTGCAAAAAATACCGTGTATTATACGAAAACATAAAAGATACGTGTTTTTTGACTTCTGCGCACCCAGCTTTGTTCATTGACGCAGCATCCACGTAAATCTTAAAACAGCAATTCTATAGTCACCACAGGTGAATTGAAAGGTGCAAAAAATACCGTGTATTATATAAAAAAATAACAGATACGTGTTTTTTTTACTTTTGCGCACCCAGCTTTGTTCATTGACACAGCATCCACGTAAATCTTAAAACAGCAATTCTATATTCACCACAGGTGAATTGAAAGGTTCTGTGACTTTTATAACCTAAGTGTGTTGACTAAGATGTAGCACGTATCCATTTGACTGTTGTGGATGTTAATTTCAGCTTCTTCAGCCTTGTTTGGGTGTAATAATGAAGGTGTTGTTGCTCTCCCATAGACTTTAATGGTAATCGCTCATAATCGATGCTCACTAAAAAAAAACCTTATCTTTTCGGCCGACTACGACTATCGCTCGATCTCGATAGCCAACGCAATCGCTCAACACTAATTATAATCCTCCCCCTAAGGTCATCCTCCCTTTTTTTCCCCTCTTCCTAGCCCTGTTTCTGTCATTCTATATCTTAAACATGTGTCAATTGGAAAGGACCAGTTTTTCTATTATACATGTTTTTGAGCAGATCTTATGATTGAATAGGATGGACATAACAGTACATACTGTATTTACGGGTTGGGCCCTTTACAAATTTGTTGTTTCTGCGGGGTCTAATGAGAGTTATTTATTATCCAATATTGGATAGTAACTTGATACTTACCAGGGTCTAAATTACTTTTTTTCATAACAGCATTTCAAGCTAAGTATTTAATTATGTTATGGAATGCTGTTAGGGGTAACTATGGTAGGCAGGATTTTATTGTGACACCTGCGCATTTAAACTTTTGGGGGGGTCCCCTGGTATAAAATTGTTTTTGCTGACGTCCTATGTAATGACACTAGATGCATAGCTGCAGCTGTTGTTTTCTGAACGAGTCTGCGCACTTCACTCTGATAGACGCATTCGGTGATCCGGGGCCGCAGTAGTGCCTGCCGGATGCGCCGACGCAATGTCTCGGTCTGGATGCGCGCAGCCGTAAATGAACTTGTGACGCGCCTGGCCTGTGGGTTTTTTGGGACGCCGGGGGCTTACACACTCTAAAAATTTGGGACGCAGCCCCCGGGATTTGTAAATATTGGTGAGTAGCGTGTATGGGAACGCGGCGCATTCTGATTACTCGGTTAGTTATTCATACTCTGTATATTGTTCTCATTTACTTGGCAGTCTCACCAAAGGGACCCTCTGGTTGGTTTTTTGATTCATCCACATGATCTGATTGTGGCCTCATGATTGGAGGATTGATTTGGGGGCGGTATTACTGCTCCCTTTAAAAGCGGCTCATTGCAGTGTTAACATGGGTCGCTACAGAGGGACATCTATGATATAAGTTGCACACTAGCCTTGTTTGGCCCCACACTATGATATACATATTTACCCACTGAAGAATTTGGCGAATGCTGAAGGAAACGCATCAGGGCAAGTTTTGTATTTCTTTTGTATTTATGGTCACCTTGATAATTTCATAGAAGTAGGGAATCCAGAGTAGGAGCGTTAGTTATATGGGACCGTTCTTTTTCAGGACTCCTATCCCGCAAGTGCTCTTTTAGGGTAATGAGATAGAGAGAGACTATTAGGCCTTTTTTCTCCTTGTCTGTTGCCCTGCAGACAATGTATTTTTTCCTACTGGTTTAGTTTTCAGGTGACCAACGAACATCGTGGGAGGTGCGGTAAGTCCCTGAGTTCTACTTTATACTCTTCAGATTGACTATTATAATTTTAAAAGTATATTTATTAAAGGTTAGATTTTAATGAGATATCTTTTCTGTGGTTTAGTGATGAGCGTACAGTAAAATGTTCGCGTTCGAGTCGAACTTCGAACAGTAGTGGTGTTGGGCTGGAGGTTCGAAATCGAACCCCATTAAAGTCAATGGTAGAAAATGTTCTGGCTAATTTGTGTCAAGGGGCCCAAAAAGTCCCTTTGACACATAAGAAGACACCATTGTTGGAAATGGCACATGGTGACTGGCAGGAGCCCCATTTCACTTTTTGCAGCAGGGCCCAAGAACTTCAAGTTACGCCTCTGCTTGCAAGCTTTGTACATGTGATATATGTGGTGGCAGCAAGAACATCCCAAAGGGGAACATGGAGGTTCAGCTGACAGGGGTGTAGCTATAGGGGGTGCAGCTGTAGCAGCTGCTACGGGGCCCTGCATCCTGAGGGGGCCCAAAAACCCATTTGACACATAAGAAAACACCAGTATTGGAAATGGCACATGGTAGCTGGCAGGAGCCCCATTTCACTTTTTGCACCAGGGCCCAAGAACTTTAAGTTAAGCCTCTGCTTGCAAGCTTTGTACATGTGACATATGTGGTGGCAGTAAGAACAATTAACGGGAAACATGGAGGTTCAGCTGGCAAGGGCGTAGTTATAGGGGGTGCAGCGGTAGCCCCCTTTGACACGTAGGAAGACACTGGTATTGGAAATGGCACATGGTAACTGGCAGGGGTTCCAATACGGCAGTACAGACATTACTCCTGTCAGAGACCCTAATCAAAAAGGGGCCCACTGATATGTTAAAAAATATGAACTAGTCTTCACTGCTACTGTTAAACAAAGAGTCTCTTTTAGAGCGCTTTCTCCATTTGAGGAACTATGTGTCGCTCCGTCGCTCCCCAGGCATTTGATCTCCCTGTTATACCGGTGGTTAATTTCATCCACCTGTCAGGATCTCCCTCATTACTGTAAGGCCTGGGAAAAAGAGCTGCAGAGGACCTTCGCGGTTGATCAGTGGAGAAAGTGTTTTTTCCTCACCCATAAGGCAGTGATAGCCTGCAAAGCGCAAGAAACTAGCTTCAAAGTCTTGTCCAGGTGGTACAGGGTGCCGACTTTGCTTCATAAGTGGTTTCCCAATGTGCCGGACACCTGCTGGAGGTGCAACTTGGAGACTGGATCTATGTCTCATATATGGTGGGGGTGCTCGGTCCTGCAGCCATTTTGGAAGAAGGTCCTTCAGGCTATCTCGGACTGTTGTGGGACTTCTATACCAGAATGCCCAGAGGCAGCTCTACTGTTTATGTTTCCCTTCTCGCAATCCTCCTACAAGAAGTCCCTGACCCGACATCTCTTACAGGCAGCTAAGACGGTGATCCCTCGTCGATGGCGTCAATCCGTCCCTCCGTCCGTCGCTGAATGGGTGGAGGAGGTGTCCTCTATTCATTGTATGGAGGAATTGATCGCCCACAACCCAGAGGAGGTTCTTAAGGTCCAACATACATGGAGGCCATGGACCCTTTATCAATCCTCCCGGGATTTCCAGACCATTTTGGGGTGAGGAGTTTCCAAAGATTGGGGTGTTCCTATGTCCCTGGTCCCCATTTAATCCGCGAGGGGGCTGGTGGTGATGGTCGGTCCCTTGGCGGTTGTAGTATCTTTCTTTTACAGGGATAGACCCCTCCATAACGTGGCCCTTGGTGTGCGCTTTCTGCTCCTCCGGCGTCTAGAGGTGTGGTCTTTCCCTCCCCCCCTCCCTTTTTCCTCCCCCTCTTTTTTCTTTTTCTTGTTCTTAATTGTTTTTTACGACTATTGTATTTCAGAGGCTACCTTGAATTGCAGATGTTGGTAGTGTTGGCCTTCTGCGGAGGTGGAAAGCCCACTGGGCACCATGGTCCGCCAGGGGATACTACCTATGACTCTTCTGTTTATAGACATGTAATCAAGTGGCCATAGCGATAGGGGCCTACCTGACGGTTACTTGCTCATGGCTCTGTCTTCTACATTAGCACTGTAGTGCCTTAATTCATTTTGTGGTCATATGATTATTATATGTTTTTTTAAAACTGTTTAATAAAAATCTATTATAAGAAAAAAAAAAAATGAACTAGTAATGGGTGGGGGCACCATTTGATTTGACTGTATGGGGAACTGAAACGGTTAATTGATGACTGATGGCAGCCTTGGTAATGGGGGGCCCCATTTTACTTTTTGCACCAGTGCCCAAGAACTTGAACTTGCGCCTCTGCAGGCTGAACTGGATTAGATGGAAGTATCATTGGTGGCAGCGAGAACATGCCAATGGGAAACATCGAGGTTCAGGATAACAGGACTTAGTACATTTGGTGGTAGTGACAAGATGATAAAATCAGGTGTGGAAATTATCTTTGTTCCACTCCTTTATCCAATTAAATGCCTCCTCCGAATTATATTATTATTATAGCGGTCGATAGCCGGAGCTCAAGAAATATGACCCACACTTCCCGTTTGGGACATGAATCTGCTTTAATCACAGTAAATTACATTCCAATAGAACTTTTTAATCACATGACTATTCTATCACTACATGATTGGTTAATTGGTGGTCGCTAAGAGACAAATTATAATTTGCATGTACGTATGAAGCATTAGCTGATATGACACATTCCCAAACTCTCCTCTGTATCATCCTGGGGGGAGAAGGAAGGCCTTGAATCTCTGGCTTCTAGCAGACACCGCATCTGTCTCAAGGAAAGCTGTGTGAGAGATATCTGATACTTCGATAAGGGTGTATAGCAGTAAAAGCAGTTTAACAAACTATCTGATGAGCTTAATAAGAATGTAATGATGAAACAGACTTTTGATGTTTTTTTCCCTTAAATTACCAACTCGACAGTAGCACAAGTAGAGACATTTAAAAAATAAAGATGTAGAGGGCTACAAGGAGGAGGAGTGGGAGGTGTATGCAGCGCACATCAAGGTCATACAGGTGTATATTTCAAAATAAATTCAGCCATAAGACTTCTAAATCTAGCTGTTGACAGCAGTAGAACACAATTTGCAGCAGCAGCAGGCACATGAACTACATACATGAGATGTAGTGTAGTTTAAATGTGTATTTTACATTGTCAAGAAGACATGCGACAGTTTACTAGTCAGTGACATCGGCAACCAGGGCAACAAAATCGTCAGAGATCCACGCTTGATTCATTTTTATAAATGTCAAACTATCCACATTGTCAGGGGAAAGACAGATACGTTTGTCAGTTATCACCCCGTCAGCTGTGCTGAATGTGTGTTCCGAGATAATGCTGGCTGCTGGGCAGGATAAAACTTCTATGGCGTGTCGAGCAAGCTCAGGCCATTCATCCAGTTTGGACACCCAGAAGTAAAATGGGTCCAGACTAAAGGCGACATGTATGACTCTCGACGCATCGGAGCGCTCGTTTTCGAGCGTTCGAACGTGAAAACTGCGCCTCATGTATGTCGGCGCCCGGCGCCCGTGTGTGAGGCACAGTGCCGGACTTATGCGCAGAAGGACTGCGCCTAAGATTCGTCGCCCGAGGAGGTGCGCTCATACATGCGGTGAAAAGTTCCCTGCGCCTCGCCAGTGTGTGAGGCGCAGTGCGTGACTTAGGCACAGAAGAACTGCACCTAACATGTATTTGGATTCGAGACAGGCTGGAAAACAGCGAGAAATCATTAAACATGTTAGTGAATAGCAAAATGAGTTGTCTTTCAAATGAATGAATGAATAAAGAGAAAAATCAAAGCTGTCTAAAAACGATTAAATGTATTGAAAAAGTGGATCATTTAAAATTAAAGGGAAAATATATAAGATCGCTGAATAAATAAATCTCAGCTCTCAGCTCCGTGAGGCATGGAGTATGAATCCAAAAAATCGTTTTTATTAGGTGTAAAACATTATCTGAAAAAGAGCTCAAACCTTCTAAAAAAATGCCTAAATAAAATCACAAACAAAAAATCAATAACGGCGCAACATCAGGAATTGGGATATTGAAAATTGCTGGGAAATACAGTAATTCAAATTCTGTAAGCTCTTCTCATTGGTCGGTAAAAACCAACCAATCAGAATAGGAGCGACAGTGAACCATTATAACCTATAAAGAAGTATTGACCAATCACATGAAAAGGCGAGACAGGTCAAAATACAGTAAAAAAGGCAGAAAAGAGCTGATTGGTTGAACTAGTGGGGCTTGGCTATCCCGGCCAATCAGAGCGTGAGCTACTTTGTCCCATTGTAGTCTATGGAGAGATAGGGGCAGTGAAATCTCAGCTCCGTGCAGCATGGAGTATTAGTAAATAAATCATTTTTATTAAGTGTAAAACATTCTCTGTAAAAAACGTCACCACTGAGGGTGTAGGGATTTCATTGGCTGCTAAAATCACATGATCCTATTATGTGTATGTCACTGTATTTTCTTTTGAACACCATTTCGAGTTTAGTCTCTGAACTGCACACACTGCTCTTTCTACTGTGCTTGGTTGAAAGCAGTCAGAGACACTCAGCAATTTGATAAAGGAAAAGCTGCTAGTTAGATTAGTTAGGGTTAGGGTACAGCAAGATTAGGGAATCATAGACAATAGCAGTTAAGGATTTTTATATTTATAATGAGAGGTAAAAATAGAGTAGGACAACCCACTTTGAGATCCCGTTGATAGTCGGGGGTGGTTTAAACAGTTTTGATCAAAACATGTGAACTAAGAATCTCAAAGTTTTTTTCATGTATTGTAGATAGCATAAATACTTCTTTAGAGGTTTCCATGTCTTGTTTGATAGCCCTTATAGCTGATGGTGTGCCACTGATATTGGAATGTGTGTATATATACCACAACCATGCCAGTGGGTAGAGATGGGCGAATTGATTCTAATGAAGTGGAATTCGTTTAGAATTTCAGGAAAACTTCGGTTCTGAATGAAGTCGAAGTTTGGGGTACTTTGCGTGAACGAAGCATGCTTTTGATTGATAAAATGGCTGCGAGCACATGGCATTACATGGGGAAAAGAACTCTGGGAGGAAGAAGGGCATAGCCTACATGACATGTGCAGAGATGAAGCCAATCAGAGACCGGGCGCGACGCTGGGAGCTCATACCGCTCATACCGCTCTCACTGTACTGAGTATGGAAGGTGCTGCCACGGCTGCTTATGATATCTCGTACTAAAGAACTCATTTTTATACAGCGATTTTTGGGGGTGTCACAGCTAAAGATGGGCGAATTTCTCAAAAATTCGGTTAGGTCACTTCGCCGAATTTCCCAACAAAAATAAATTTGGTCCGAATTACTTCGGGATGAATCGCGTTAAAAAACAGCTATTTCCAGGCTGCATAGAGCCTGCAGGGTGCTGTACCGTAGAACGTTGTGCCATGCTTAAATATGCAGAGGGAGCTTGGTTTGGTCTTCATACAATGTTGTGTTTTAGTATGACACGCAGATGACTGCCGCCGCTCTTAAAATTGCTTCACTATAAAATTCCCTGGGCACTTAAGAGGGCAAAACTGACCAAAAAACTGAAGCGGGAATGTAGCCTGATAAAGTCATGGCAGCGACAGCTGGAAAAAAACAAGCTGAGGGCTACGATCCTACCATAGCGTCAAAGAACACAGTAGTAGGTTACCGGAGCCACCACAGATTGCAGCACAGTAAGGGGACGTCACAGCACGAGTCACCCTGCGAGGCCACAGCATCCGGTGTCATCTACCGGCCATGTGTTGACCACACACTAGGTCATACACTTTCTCCCAGATGACATCTGACAACCCCAGCCAAGAGTCGGTGGGTTTGTCACACACAACCCCTTGTTGGCATGGCCTGGGAGCAGGTGAGGGTCTCTCACCTGTCCTCAACCCACCTCTGTCCCGTTCGCTTCCCGCAGCCAGAGAACTACTATGTGATGTGGCCTCTGCACCACTATACAGTGAGGACCAACTATTTGAGGACAGTGGGCAGCAAAGAGGTGGGGAAGACATCCGCTGATTCTTGCAGAAGCGGGCAAATAGTACCCTCGACTACCCATTGTCCCAGCCCTGGAAGCATTCCGTTATCTCTACATTAAGTTTTAGGAGACGGGAGGAGAAGAATGAGGCTTTGGATGACAGACAATCTGGGATCTTGGACAGTAGAGAGTTAATGTCTGGGCCGGAGATGTAAAGTTGGGTGCAGAAGCTGACCATGCTGACCGTGCTCCTGTCCAAGTTGGTGGTACTGCAGTCCCTCCCTTTTCAAGTGGTAGACTCTGCACCATTCAAAGAACTGGCCAGGAAACTTGGCATTCACTTCAGCCATTGTAATGACACGGGTAGTGGCTGCTCTGGACCACTGCAAGCGGTGGTAGCGGCCACGCCAGGGAGCGGGGTCTAAGTAGGTCCCGGTGTTCACCAGAGCCTGCCGCAAGGCAGGATGGACTTTCTGCGGCGGGAGTCCTACCAGGTCGCTACCCCGGGGCGCAAACCTACTTTCGGTGGCAGCCGAGGCACAGCGAGGTACTGGATCGTAAGACGAAACTCGTAGTCAAAGGTCAAGCCAACAGGTCAGGGCAGGCGGCGGAGATTCGAGGTCAGGTAACATAGCAGAAAGGTCGGGTACACGGGCAGACAGGAACTGATGAACAGGGGGAAATTGATGAACAGGAATAAATATATTATCAGGGTGAAATTGATGAACAGGAATAAATATATTATCAGGGTGAAATTGATGAACAGGAATAAATATATTAAATTTGGAGGAAATTATTGAACAAGAAAGGCCATTAACGATTTTTGATGATCCAAGTGGACAGGATGATTCCCCGGGGTGAACGAAGTCACACACGGGGAGGAAATGCTCAAATCGGGTTTGTTCAAGTTTTACAACTCCATCTGCAAGCCCATTCTAAAAAGTGCCAGGAAACTTCCTGCATGCACTTCAGCCGTTCTTACACGACCAATCACACTCTTCTTAAGTTGCAGCAGCACACCGGCCTCCCCCAACATAGGCTGATATGTGACATTTCCAAACGGTAGAATTACAGCCTCCATATGTTGGAATGACTCTATGAACAGAGAAAGGCTATTCATGGTTTATTGATGATTAGTGTTGAGCAATTTTTATCGACAAAGTTGAAATCGGCAAAGGTTTTTTATGGTGATCGATATTTCCAGATCATGCGATAATTAAGGTTAAAATCTGAGCATCATCTATTAAGATCGCGCCTTTTTCGGCGCTTCTGTAATTTTGGCGGCCAGCAAATCAGATTACCCGAATAGAGCAGGGTGAGATTGTGTGCGACGTCATGACTGGATGTGTATGGTTGGATTGGCTGGAAAAAAACACATGACCTCGTTTTACATAGAACAGCGTTTCCTGTTTCAGCCTCAGTGTCCTCTCAGCGTCTCATAGGGATAGGACCTGCGCTCTGCCTGTGGCCAAACAGCTCAGCGAAATTAGTCTATTTCTGCCAGAGAAACCTCTACTATTAGCTGTGATCCTTCCAATTTAGTTAGATTAGAGATGGAAGATTTTAAAGTAGTTAGCTAGAGAATTTTAAAGCAGCATCTACCGCTGTAAATTCCCCGGCGGGGGGAGCAAGGGGGGGCCCCCGGGGGCGAACACAAACAACTCTATCTATAAAGAAACACTGGATAAATTTTCACCAAGACTTAGTGAGACTTTGTAGGGGAAAATATCTTTATTATTAACAGTTTGCTATTGAAATATTTCCTGGATATTGGGCAGCCTGAACTTATATTGGTTTACACATCATTTCAGTAACTGCAGGTCTCTTTGTTAGGTGCAAAACTCCCACTTTTATTATCAGTATACATTTCGAAGGTGTTCATTTTCAAATTTTTAACCCATTACACCTGTGACTTTTTGATATATCCACCTTGCAGTTAAATTACAATCCAGCAATCTTGTAGTCAGCAGAGGTTGTTTGTTGCCAAAAATACTGTGTATCGTACGAAAACATCACAGTTACGTGTTTTTTGACTTTTTCGCACCCAGCATTGTTCATTGACGCAGCATCCACGTAATTCTTAAACAGCAATTCTATTTCACCACAGGTGAATTGAAAGGTGCAAAAAATACCGTTTATTATATCAAAACATAACATTACGTGTTTTTTGACTTTTGCACACCCAGCATTGTTCATTGACGCAGCATTTATGTAAATCTTAAAAACCAATTCTATATTCACCACAGGGAATTGAAAGGTGCAAAAAATATCGTTTATTATACCAAAACATAACAGATACGTGTCTTTTGACTTTTGCGCACCCAGCTTTGTTCATTGACGCAGCATCCACGTAAATCGTAAAACAGCAATTCTATAGTCACCACAGGTGAATTGAAAGCTGCAAAAAATACCGTGTATTATACGAAAACATAACAGATACGTGTTTTTTGACTTTTGCGCACCCAGCTTTGTTCATTGACGCAGCATCCACGTAAATCTTAAAACAGCAATTCTATAGTCACCACAGGTGAATTGAAAGGTGCAAAAAATACTGTGTATTATACGAAAACATAACAGATACAGACATAACAGACTCCTTTTTCCCGGCACTTTTTAATCT
Source organism: Phyllomedusa bahiana (assembly GCA_025379985.1). NCBI lineage: Eukaryota > Metazoa > Chordata > Amphibia > Anura > Hylidae > Phyllomedusa > Phyllomedusa bahiana. The sequence continues at coordinate 19,368 of JAODAL010003204.1, forward strand.
AGGGGTCAGACAGGTTTAATGGTCATACTGCGGTCCAGGACAGGTATAGTCAATGTCCAGTGAAACTAAAATGGTGGTTGAAAGACTCCTTTTGCGGCACTTTTTAAATCTGGGGGTCATGCAGGTTTGGGGCTCATGCTGCGTTCCAGGACAGGTATATTCAATGTCCAGTTCAAGTAACATGATGGTTCAAATCATACTGCCTTCCGGCACTTTTTAATTTGTGGGTGATGCAGGTTTAAGGGTCAGGCTGTGGTACAAGACAGGGATAGTGAATGGTCTGTGACTTTTTTTCTGTGACTTTTATAACCTAAGTGTGTTGCCTAAGATGTAGCACGTACCATTTGACTGTTGTGGATGTTAATTTCAGCTTCTCCAGCCTTGTTTGGGTGTAATAATGAAGGTGTTGTTGCTCTCCCATAGACTTTAATGGTAATCGCTCATAATCGATGCTCACTATCGGAAAACCTTATCGATAGCGGCCGACTATCGACTATCGCTCGATCTCGATAGCCAACGCAATCACTCAACACTATTGATGATCCAAGCGGACAGGAGTAAACCCCTGTGTAATTTTCATGTTGGCCAGTGGCAGCTCATGCGTGACACCTGCCGTTTGCTCAGGCCCTTTCATGCGGCCATGTCTTATTTGTCAGTCGCCAGGACTACAGGATGAATAACGTCATTCCACTGCTTCATGTTGTCACGGACAGCGATAATGTATACACTGGACCACCGCAAGCGATGCCAATAGCCACGCCAGGGAGCGTGATCTAAGTAGGTCCCGGTTTTCACCAGAGCCCGTCGCAAAGCGGGATGGACTTGCTGTGGTGGGAGTCTACCAGGTCGCTACCCCTGATGTGACTTGCTTGCGGTGGGAGCAAAGGTATAGCGTGGTACAGAATCGTCAGGCAGGCTCGTAGTCAAAGGTCAGGCCAACAGGTCAGGGCAGGCGGCAGAGATTCGAGGTCAGGTAACGTAGCAGAAAGGTCGGGTACACGGGCAGACAGGAACTGATGAACAGGGGAAATTGATGAACAGGAATAAATATATTAACAGGGGGAAATTTATGAACAGGGGGAAATTGATGAACAGGAATAAATATATTAAAAGGGGGAAATTTATGAACAGGGGGAAATTGATGAACAGGAATAAATATATTAACAGGGGGAAAATTTAAATTGAACAGAGGGAAATTTGATGAACATTAACAGGGGAGGGCCTCCCCTTTTTTCCACCTTTAAAACAGTGGAGGGCCTCCCCTTTTTCCACCCTTTAACAGGGGAGGACCTCCCCTTTTTCCCCCTTTTAACAGGGGAGGGCCTCCCCTTTTTCCACCTTTAACAGGGGAGGACCTCCTTTTTCATACAAAGCCAGTTTTGCAGCTGTCTTTTTTTTGTTTTGGGTCCCATTCAGTTTTTGTTCTGAATTCCAGCAAAAATGATACAGAATTTGCAAAATAAGCACCTAAAACAATTCCTGTATTTATGGTTTTCCTTCAGTTCAAGTTCAATACGCTGCATTTGAACAATACTGGTGTATGCAGAAATGGATTCAGACCACCAGTTTATACTTCATGAGTGTTTGATTGTCACTGCTGGTCCTCCTCAACGGTCTTGGTATGAGAGGCTTACCGCTCGCCAAAAAACCTCCCAGCCACTCTCCACATCAATTGCAAGAAGGGGGGGATTTTGGGGCCCCTTTTTCGTCGCTGCCAAGAGCTGCTTCTGCCCTACTCAAATTTTTTAACCCTCACTGTATAGGGGTGAGCCCAGACCACATAGTAAAAACTCTGGCTGAGGGAACGGTTTGGGACCGGGGGGGGTTTTGAGGGAAAGGGGGGGGTCCTACCGCCCCGGGCAATGCCCAAGGGTTGTGTTTCTTCCCACCGATTTGGGGGGGTTGTCAGAGTCATCTGGAGGAAGTGGTGACCTAGTAAACCCAATCAAGAACCTTGGGTTGCTGAAAATAAAGCCGCTGTGACGCGGCAGTTGGGGCCCCTCACCAGTGACCCAGCTGCGAGCCCCCTTGCTGGCTGCGACCGGGGCCCTGCTCCAGGATGTTTGTGCCCTGCCACTCGCGGGTAAAGAGCCTGCCCCTCTTTTCTGACATACTGTTTTTCTAAAATGTACAGACACTGTTTGAGAAGATACTGTATATGTAAATACACACCTGTATTTGACTCCAAAGAACCCACAAAGAAGTTGGGTAACCCTTGGATATAAATTGCGCCCAAAAGGGGCAGAAAAATTGACTTGTATGTGCCGTTTAAAACACGTGTTTTTTTCGAAAAAAAAAGCAAAAAAACGGGTTTTAATTAACCTTCGGACTGAATTTGCTACAGAAAAAATTTCTTCTTTGGGGTAAAAAAGAACGTTTTTTTTAGGACCAAACAGCAGAACAATTTTTAAAAAACCCCTGGTGAAAATTGCGCAAAAAAAATGCTCCAACAATTCCCAGCTTTGTAGCGGTTAAAAGGGCTGATTTTACGACAAAAACAAAGAACAATTGAAATTTAACCTTCGGATTGAATTTTGAACGGGAAAAAAATTTCTTTTTTGGCGGTGAAATAAAAAAGTTTTCTTTTGTCCCACAGCAGCAGAAAAACCTAAATTAACCCTGGATTTAAAATTGCGCAAAAAAATTGAGAAACCAAAAAAATAAGCTTGTAGTTGTTACAATGGGGTGTTTTTACGCTACACAAAAAGATAAATCTTGTAAATTAACCTTTGCTTGTGAATTATCTCCCGGAAAAATGTATTTTTTGGGGTGGAAAAAAAACGGTTTATTTCAGTCACCAAGCAGAAACAATGCTTAATTAACCCCCCGGACGTAAAATTTCTAAAAAAATTGAGCAACCAAAAATACGAGCTTTTTACATTTTTACAATGGGTGTTTTTTACGCTACCAACAAAAGTAAAAAATGTTAATTGGACACTTCGCTTGTGAATTATGACTACCAGGAAAAAATGTCTTTTTGGCGGTGATATATAAACGTTTTCTTTTTAGTCACCACCAGGCAGCAGAACAAAGCTATATTAAAACCCTGGATGTAAAATTGCGGCAAAAGATGAAGCAGCACAAAAAAAGAAGTGGCATTTGTATTGTAAAAAAACGCTGTTTCCTTAATTGAATACAAACAGGAACAGGACTTAGATCCCCTGGAGATTCAATGTGCTAGTTGAGTCAGATAGCATTTAAATGTATATGCAGCTGCACTGGACCACCAATGAACTTCAGATCCAATACCCACAAAATCAGAATAGATCGTTTTAGAGAAGCAGTCTCTGTTGTGACAAGATGAGACACCCCCCAAATATATAGCTGTATAAAAATGGAGTTCTCTTTAGTATCAGCTAATCATAAGCAGCCGAGGCAGCACCTTCCCTAATCAGTCAGTGAGAGGGGCTTTGAGCTCCCAGAGTCGCACGGACTTATATAGTGCAGGGGTCGTACATGAATCCGCCGGTCTCTGATTGGCTTTAAATCTCTGCACTTGGTCCATGCAGGCTTTGCCCTTTCTTCCTCCCTGAGTGCTTTGCCCAATGTAAGCAGTGCTCGCAGCCATTTGATCAATGATAAGCACACTTCGTTCAAACGACAGTACCCCAAACCTTCGACTTCGTCAGAACCGATGTTTTCCTGAAATTCTAAAAGAATTTCACACTTCGTTAGAATCAATTCGTCCCATTCTAGTCACAGCTTGTATCTGGAGATTGCTTCTCTTTCTTTTCAAATCTGATTTTGTGGGGTATTGGAACTGAAGTCCAGTGTGTGTCCAATGCAGCGGCATATACATTTTAATGCTATCTGATCAACGAGCACATTGAATATCCAAGGGTTAATCTAAGCCTGTTCTCTGGTGTATTCATTTAAGAAACAGCGTTTTTTAAATCCAATTACCACTTATTTTTTGGTTGCTCAATTCTTGCGCAATTTACAATCTAGGGGTTAATTAAGCGTTGTTTGCTGTTTTGGTCACTAAAGGGTAAAATTCTTTTTCCCCGCCAAAAATAAATTTTTCCAGTAGCATAATTCATAAACGAAGGTTAAGTACAAGTTTTTTACTGTTGTTGTGTACCCGTAATATACACGCCTTTTAACACACTACAAATGTGGTAATAGTTTGCAGCTATATTTACTTTTGCGCATTTACATCCAGGGGTATAATTAAAAGCGTTGTCTCGCTGTTGTGAGTCACCTATAAAGAAAACATTCTTATTTCACCGCCAAAAAAAGGACATTTTTTGCAGCATAATTCATAAACGAAGTTATTTACTAGTTTTTCTGTTGTTGTTACCGTAAATACACGCCTTTTTTAACCACACTACAAAGATGGTATAGTGGCAGCCATATTTCTTTTGCTCAATTACATCAATGGGGTTTAATTATAGACGTTTGTTCTGCTGTTGTGGTTCACTTAAAAGAAACGTTCTTTTTCACCGCCCAAAAAAGCATTTTACCTATAGCTATTCATAATCCGAAGGTTATTTACAAGTTTTTCTGTTTCTGTGTACCGTTAAAAAATATACGCCATTTTAATATCGCTACAAAGCTGGTAATTTTTGGTTGCCTCAATTCTTTTGCGCAATTTCACATTCCTAGGGGTTAATTAAAGCGTTGTTCTGCTGTTGTGGTCACTAAAAGAATGTTTCTTTTTCACCGCAAAAAAAGACATTTTTCTGTAGCTTAATTCTATAATACGTAGGTTAATTACAAGTTTTTCTGTTGTTGTTTGTTACTCGTAAAATACACGCCATTTTAACACGCTACAAAGCTGCCGGTTGTTGTTGAAGATATTTCTTTTATGCAAATTTACATCCAGAGGGATTAATTAATCGTTGTTATTGCTGTTGTGGTCACTAAAAGAAACGTTCTTTTTCACGCCAAAAAGGACAATTTTTCCTGCAGATTATTCATTAACCGAGGTTAATTACAAGTTTTTCTGTTGTTGTGATCATAAAATACATTGCCATTTTAACACGCTACAAAGCTGGGTAATAGTTGGGCCAGCATATGTATTTTGCGCACGCACTTGACATCAGGGGGTTAAATTAAGCATTGTCTGCTGTGTGGTCACTAAAAGAAACGTTTCTTTTTCACAGCCAAAAAAAGAAAAGTTATTTTTCCTGTAGCCATAATCATAAACCGAGGTTAATTACAAGTTTTTCTGTTGTTGTGTACCGTAAAAGTACATTGCCATTTTAACACGCTACAAAGCTGGTAATTGTTGGCAGCATATTTCTTTGTGCAATTTAAATCCAGAGGATAATTAGCGTTGTTCTGCTGTTGTGGTCACTTAAAATAACGTTCTTTTTCACCGCCAAAAAAATACATTTTTTCCTGTAGCTTAAGTCATAATACGAAGGTTTAATTAAGCCTGGTTTGTGCTTTTCTATTCAGTAAATACACAGTGTTTTTAACGGCACTTCCAAGTAAATTTTTCTGGCCATTTTGCTGAAAGCGCACATTGATTCCTAAGGGTTACCACAAGCTTGTTACCTGAGTTTCATTTGGGTCAAATTACGCTTCGATAGTGAGGTCCCCCCCCCCCCCATCTCTGTGTATTTATCATATGCAGATATCTTCATCAAACTAGAGTCTGTTATTTTAGAAACAATCTGTTGTCAGACTCGTGATGGTAGCAGGCTCTTCACCTGCGAGGCGAGTGCGTGGCCACAAACATTCATTGGAGCAGGCCCAGGTCGCAAGCCGCAAAGCAATATGGGGACGTCAGCGCAGGGGTCACTCGTGAGGCCACAATACTGCGTGTCATTAGTGGCTTGTGTGGCTATACCAGCAACCCATTGGGTTCTTGATTGGTTGGACTAGGTCATTCCACTTTCCTCACAGTATGACATCTGACTACCACAGCCAATGAGTCGGTTCGGGAACGTCAGTCACAACCCTTAGTTGGCATGGCCCGGGAGCGGGGTACAGAGGCCATCATGTCCTCAACCCTGCCTCTGTCCCATCCGATTCCCTCAGACAGAGATCTACTATGTGGTCTGGGGATCTGCGCCACTATATAGCGAGGATGAAACAATTGGACGAGGGCTGTCAGCAGCTACTTGGCAGCGAAGGGAAATGGGGCAGATATCCCTGATTCTTGCAGGTAGGTGGCTTGTAGAGATGTTGGAAAAGTGGTATGGGAGGTCATGTTGTGTGGGGTCATCTTGCATTCCAAGACGTGATGGGGACAGCACTCAGTCGACGATGAAAATCCCAAATAGATGACTTGATGTAGTGGTTGTCCACGAACTTGGGGAGCCGGGTGTGAAGCAATGGGCTTCATTCATCGTCAGGAGAAGAGGGCGTCGCTGCCTGTCAGGCAGCGGCGCAGCAGCAAGTGGGTTGTGTGGTCCGTGAGTCAGCAGGGTAGCAGCGTGTGAGGTAGTGAGACAAGCGGCCACGGGGTAAAAAACCCGCTTCGCATGGTCAAGGGAAAGTAGTGGCCACAGGGTTCAGCGACGGGCAGCGGCGGGCATGTAATCAACTAAGTGCGGAGCTGTTGGATGGTAAATATCAGCTACTACGGCGGCTTGTGCCAGTCTTTGCTAAGACACCGGTGGAGAGGTATATGGGTATATGTAGAATATGTAGGCAGAAAGTGAAGTCATGGCCAGGGAGCTAACGTTGGATCCATGGCCCATGCGTCACACAACATGCAGCGTCCACCATCCGGTGGCCTGGGAGAAAACGTCGGCTCAGATGTGGTGGTCCAATCTGTGCCGCAGCTACAGCACGCAGCAAGCGCCATTGGCACGCTTGCCTTTGCAGCCAGTCAAGGCTCAACCACCTCTCAGAAGGGAGCTGTTTCTCGTTGGACATCATCTTCCGGTCCAGATGCTCCTGCTCACCTCGCTACTCAAGGCTGCAGCAGTCGTTTTTAGCGAGGCGATTGCAAAGAGGACAAACAGTCATGCGTCCAACCATCCTTATGGTGCCAGAAGCGTGCTCCTTGTGTCCAAAGTTGTTCGGTACTGCAGTACTCTTCCAAATGGTGGGACTCTGCACTGTTCAGAAGAAAACTAATGGCTTGTGCCGAGCCGAGATGGTGAGTTCCAAGCCGTAATTTATTTTCCAAAAGGCCACAGTACCAGCACTTCATAAATATGTAGAACAGAAGGTGGGCCAGGCCTTGAGCTTATCGTTTGTTCAAGGTGCACGGGCAGCGCGGACGTGGAGCTGTACTCGGTCAGGGCAGTACATTTCCTTTAGGACCCACCCACTGGGTGGAATGTGCTTCCTGCTCTAGGGAACACCATCACTTGGAAGGAGACGGCGCTTACTCCTCCAAACGTTTCCAAATGTGATCCTGCGCCAATGTCCCCTCTCCTCGCTCCTTCCACACACCACCACCATATCAGCCTCAACCAAGTACTGCTCCATCATACCACATGTGTAGCACAGCGGTGTCACGCAGTTCTACCAACTGGCTTGCCTCGGCGAATGAAGGATACACTGGGGAGGATGGAACTGCTCCGCGTCATGCAGCTAGAAATCAATGTGTGGCTTTCTCCGCTGCCAACTGCCAAATCGGGAACTTGGTGACGGACAATGGGATGATTGATCATGGTTTCCGTGCTGACCATGGAGGGATGGTCATGCGCCCTGAATGGAGCATTGTGTTTCAATTTGGTTTGTGGGGAAAAAAGGTTCATGTAAGTCTTCCACACAGATCTTCAGAAGATTCTGAAAAAATGGCCAGGAAAACTGTGCATGCACTTTCATCCATTCCTACTAAGCTAGGAACACACTCCTCAAGTTGCAGCGGCAGAATGGCTCCCCCAAACACACTCTTATATGCGATGTTTCCACCCGTGTGGAATTCCAGCCTCACATGTTCGGACCCGACTGTCGTGATCAGAGAAGGCCACCAATTAACGATTTTTTGATGGTCTAGAGCGGACAGGAGTACTACCCTGTGTAAAACTATTGATGCGCCAGTGGCAGCTCATATGTGACACATTCAGTTTGTTGAGGCCATTCAAGAGGGCAACGTTATTTTGTCAGTCGCCAGGACTATGGGATGAATAACGTCATTCACCACTGCTTTCATGTACTGGAACTGATGCTGAAAAAAATCTGTCTGGGCAGGGGACGGGAGATGTGGCGAATAAATTCTCGTGGCCAAATGAGTCCTAGTTGGGGACCAGAAATAGAGGAGGAGGTGTGAGGAGGAGGTCATTGGCAGCAGAAGATTGTTGGTGATGAAATGAAGTGGATTTTTCTTACCACAGGTGACCAAGAGAGGAGGGTACAGGAGCAGGCTGGAGGATGTTGATGGAGTTGTGGAAGTTGAGGCTGTTGACCATCAAGACACGAGTGGCTGTATTCAGTGAGATGGAGGCAGGGAGCCCCTCGGAGTCTCTTGTTGCAGATTGCCCGCAGCATGATGATTTTCCTGGCTAGTGACAGCCGATTAGTCTCCATCCGAAGAGGGTGGTCTTCTGGCTCTCCACCCTATTGGGGACCCTCGCTACCGGTTCAAAATGGGACTTTTTCCCTGCTGGATGAGTGGGAGGAACAAACTCAATACTATAGGGAAATCCTCCGTAGTCAGTTGGCTGCTGCCTATGTGCAGCATCGTCCTCTCTCTGACAAGGTTCTCACCGAGGGGGTTCTTCTGCGCTCACGTGACTACATTGCCGCGGCTGCTGGGAGAAGGTGGGGGGGGGGGGAAGGAGCAGTACCAGACCCATGAGCAGCAACCTAAGTCTGGGAGTCACTGATGAGCAGCTTCCTTCACCCGCATTGTAGAGGTGGGCACTCTCCAGCAGCAGCAGTGACCTGGAGCAGGAACCTGAACCAACAGGTGGTGGAATACTTAGACAGCTCTCTGCCACCCCGTTAGGAGATCAGTCTGGACTACTGGGCAGCCATAAATGGATGTGTGGCGCAACTTGCGAGTTTGCATTTGGATATGCTGGTCCTGCAGGCCAGTAGTGTTGGAATCAGTAGGGGGTGTGTCAGCATTGCGGCGGGGGCCATCGTTACCCCAAGGAGAAACCGCCTTGTCCATCGGTAATGTGGGATCGACCTGAACTTTGTCAAGATGAATCAGGCGTGGATCGGCCAGGATTTCCACAAACAATGCATTAGGCGTCAGGTACTACATCTGCCATGATTTGTGGTTTGAGCGATTGCGTGACTATAGAGATCGAATCGATAGTCGTTTGTCGGGCCGCTTATCGATAAGGTTTTTTCGATTGTGAGGCATCGATTATGCGTGCGATGACCTTTAAGTCTATGGTGAGAGCAACAACACTTCATTATTAAACACTCCAAACAAGGCATGGAGAAGCTGATAATTACATCCACAACAGTCAAATGGATACGTTGCTACATCTTAGGGCAACAAACTTAGGTTATATAAGTCACAGAAAAAAAAGTCACAGACCATTTTTACTATCCCTGTCTTGTACCACCAGCTGGACCCTTAAACCTGCTATAACCTCAATAAATTAAAAGTGCCAGAAGGGCAGTATGATCTTGAACCATCATGTTACTTGAACTGGACATTGAATATCCCGTGTACTGGGAACGCAGCATGAGCCCCAAACTGCATGTCCACATCATTTATAAAAAGTGCCGCAAAAAGGAGTCTTTCAACCACCATTTTAGTTGATACAGGACATTGACTATACTCTGTCTGGGCACACTGCTGAGCCCCAAACACTGCATGTCCCAAATTTAAAAGTGCCGGAAAAAGGAGTCTTTCAACAACCATTTTTGTTTAACTGTACTTTGACTTTACATGTCCTTGGCCACAGCATGAGCCCCAAAACCTGGCATGAAACACCCCCACATTTAAAAAGTCCGGAAAAAAGGAGTCTTTAACCACCATTTTAGTTTCACTGGAACATTGACTTAACATGTCCTGGGCCACAAGCATGAGCCCCAAACCTGCAGTGACCCCCACATTATAAAAGTGCCGGAAAAAAAGGAGTCTTTCTTCCACCATTTTAGTTTCACTGGACATTGACTATAACTGTCCTGGGCCACAGGCATGCAGACCCCAAACCTGGATGACCCCCAACTTTTAAAAAGTCGCAGGAGAAATGGAAGTCTTTAAAACCACCATTTTAGTTTCACTGGGACTTGACTATACTGTCATGGGCCACAGCATGAGCCCCAAACCTGCATGTCCCCACATTTAAAAATTGCCGGAAAAAGGAGTCTTTCAACCACCATTTTAGTTTCACTGGACATTGATATACCTGTCCTGGGACCGACAGTATGACCATTTAAACTGTCTGAGCCACCAATTAAAATGTGCCGGGAAAAGGATAAGTCTGTTATGTATGTAACTGTTATGTTTTGTATAATACACTGTATTTTTTTGCACATTTCATATTCAACCTGTGGTGACGTATAGATTGCTGTTTTAAGATTTTCGTTTGATTGGCTGCACGTTCAATGAAAGTGCTGGGATGCGCCAAAAGTCAAAAACACGTAACTGTTATGTTTTGATATAATTAAACTCGTATTTTTTTGCACATTTCAATTCACTGTGGTGAATATAGAATTGGCTGTTTTATGATTTCGTAGCTGATGCGTCATTGAACTGTGATGGTCTGTGCAGCAAAAGTCAAAAAAACACGTAACTGTTGATGTTGTGATTTAATAAACTGTTATTTTTTGCTCTTTCAATTCTCCTGTGGTGAATTATAGAATTGCTGTTTTCAAGATTTAAGTAAATGCTACTTCAATGAACAGGATGGGTGCGCAAATGTCAAAAAACACGCTAAACTGTTATGTTTTGATTATAATAATACTTTATTTTTTGCACCTTTACTATTCAAATGTGTTGCATATAGATTGTGTTTTTAGATTTACGTAGATGCTGAAGTATTTGACAAGTGTGGGGGTGCAAAAGTCAAAATAAAAAACACGTACAACTGTTATGTTTGATATAATTAAAATTGTATTTTTTGCACCCTTTCATTTCACCTGTGGTGAATATAGAATTGCTGTTTTATGAGGTACGTAATGATGTATTGTAATTGATAAACAGTGCTGGGTGCGCAAAAGTCAAAAAAAACTCGTAAATGTTATGTTTTGATATTATAATCTGTATTTTTGCACCTTTCAATTCACCTGTGGTGTATAAGAATTGCGTTTTAAGATTTTCGTGATGCTGCGTCATGATCAGTGCTGGGTGCGCAAAAAGTCAAAAAACACGGAATCTGTGATGTTTTCGTTACGATAACGGTATTTTTGGCATCAAAACTACCATGTGCTGACTACAAGATTGCTGGTTTGTAATTTTAAGTGCAAGGTGGATATTTCCAACAGTCACAGGTGTTTGGGTAAAATTGAACACTATCTGAAATGTATACTGATAATAAGTGGAGTTTTTGCAGCTAACAAAGAGGACCTGCAGTTACTAGAAATGTTTGTTTATCCAATATAAGTTCAGGGCTGCCCAATATCCCAGGAATATTTCTTTTGCAAAACTGTTTTATAATAATGATATTCCACTAAAATGTCTACCACTAAGTCTTGGTGAACTTTATCCATGTGTTCTTTATAGCTAGAGCTTGTCTGTGTTCGCCCGCGGGCCCCCCCCCCCTCCCCGCTCCAGCGTGATTTACAGTGTAGATTCTGCTTTAAAAATTCTCTAGCTAACTACATAAAATGTTCAATTCCCTAATCTAACTAATATTGGGAAGGATCACAGCTAATATGTAGTGGTTTCTCTGTGCAGAAATAGACTAATTTCGCTGTGCTGTTTGGACCACAGGCAGAGCGAAGGTCCTATCCCTATGAGACGCTGAGAGGACACGGAGGTCTGATACAGGAAACGAGTTCTATGTAAAACGAAGGTCATGTGATTTTTCAGCCAATCGCAACCTTACAATCCAGTCATGACGTCGCACAACTTATCACCATGCTCTATTCTGTAATACTGATGTGCTGGGCGCCAAAATTACTGGAAGCGACGATAAAGATAAGGCGCGATTTAATAGTTGATGCACAGATTTTAACCTTTAAATTCAGATGATCTGGTAATTCGATAACCATAAAAACCTTGCCATTTCAACTTGTAGATAACAATTGCTCAAACCCACTAGCCATGATTGCCTCACCCAAACTTGAGATATGAGTCTGGGTTCAATCTTCCTGACTCAGTCACTATTATGATGCCGCCACTGCCCAATGATGCCCACACATCTGCTGCCAGTTTATCACTTCAGCCTACCACCATCTTTACCAGGGACTGGTATTGCCACCCATCTCCACACTCTGTCATTGTGCCCCACTCTATGGACCTCATGCTGCTGTGCTGTTGCTGGTGTCGTGACATCCACTCTCTCTGTCATTGTGCCACTCTCTGAAAAACTCATGCTGTGGCTGCTGTTGTTCTGGTGCTGCGGTACTCCCACACCCTGTCATTGTGCCACTCTCTGAACTCATGCTGTAGGCTGCTGCAGTATCCTCCACACTATGTCATTGTTGCCAACTCATGTTGGCCTACTTCTGTTTTTGCCACCTATAGTATTGTCATTGTGTCCTGTTGACTTATTGTGCTGCTGTGGATGCTGCCGTAACTCCACACTGTGTCATTGTGCCACTCTGTGGCCTACTCCTGTTTTTGCCTCCTTCCTGAATGTCATTGTCCAATGTCTGACATCATGCTGCATGTCCTGTGGCTGCAGGCCGTAACCTACACATTGTGTCACATTGTGCCACTAGTGGCCTACTCCTGTTTTTGCCACCTCAAGGAATGTCATTGTGCCACTCTAGACTCCATGCTGCTGTGGCTGCCGCCCGTCACCTCCACACTCTTTCAAATGATGTTGCAACATGAGCCCTCAGCTTGTTTTTTTCCAGCTGTCGCTGCCATGACTTTAATCAGGTACATTCCCGCTTCAGTTTTTTGGTCTAGTTTTGCCCTCTAATGTGCCCAGGAGAATTTTATAGTGAAGCAGTGGATAGGGTGTTTTCTAAGAGCGGCGCAGTCATCTGCGTGTGATTCTAAATCACTACAATTGTATGAAGACCAATCCAAGCTCCATCTGGCATATTTAAGCCATGGCAACAAACACGTTTATTACAGCCACACTGCAGCTCTGTGCAGCCTGGAAATAGCTGTTTTTTGACGCGATTCGTCCCGAAGTAATTCGGACCGAAACAAATTTTGTCGGAAAATTCACGGCGGATAAGTCACCGAATAGAATTTTTGAGAAAGAAAATTTGCCCATCCTCTACCAGTGGCACCTGGGTTCACATTGTGTTTTTCAGAAATTTTTTTTTTTTGTGACTGAAATATACGTTGCATTTGGCATATATTGCTTTTAACTCTTATCGGGAGGAGTGGATGCCCTCCATTTTGGTTCTTGCTACACCCACCCACCTACACAGGTTGCTAGATACCAGTGCGTATTCTTATTAAGCTGGTGTGTTTTTCTCTATGGATTATGGTGGTATGTTGCAACCAAATGAGGAAGTCTGTAATTGGACTCCAAAATGAAGAGGTAAAAATAGAGTAGGACCACCCGCTTTGAGATCCAGTTGTTGATAGTCAGGGGTGGCTAAACAGTTTTGATCAAAAACATGTGAAATAAGAATCTCAAAGTTTTTTTCGATGAACAGCTAACACTGGCTATTTCTATGTGCTTTGGTTTTTTGAAAGCAGTCAGAGTCACCAGCAATTTGATTAAAGGAAAAGATGCTAGTTGTTAGTTAGGGTTAGGGTACAGCTGATTAGGGAATCATAGACATTAGAAGTTGTTAAGGATTTTTATATTGATGGACTGCATCTTTCCCCCCCCATCATTTATTTTGTTTGGAAATATCTGTTAGGAAATATCCTCTAAAAAGAAATTGCTTTGATATACTGGTAGTTGCTGAAAATTTGATTCCATGCCCAAAAGTTCCTTGCTGCAGTTTTTAGGGGACAGCTAGACACTGTTAAGAAATCTGCTCTAAAAGTAAATCTCTTTGATATACTGGTTCCTTGCTTCAAATGTGATTGAGTGTCCTAAAAAAGTTCATTGTTCAGTTTTGGGAGTCACAGCTCGTGGAGGAAGACACGTAAAAAATCTCCTATAGACAGCAATCTATTTAAATTTCTGTTGCTTGCTGCATAATTTATTGAGTGTCAAAAAGGGTCACTTTATGGTTGGGGGTCCAGCTTCTTTCGAAATCTTTTGTGGTTCTTTAAGTCAGTGATTTTTTCAGGTATTGTAGGATAGCATAATTGCATTTTTTTTGGTGGTTTCCATGTTTCGATTTGTTAGCCCTTTTAGCTTCATATCACTAGTCTCCGATAGTAAATGTAATATACAAAAGAAATGATTATTTCAAATACTAATTTGTTTTGATATAAATTTTATTTGACAATCAAAAGAACATTTTTGCTGGTTCGGGGTTCCAGCTTCTGTCGAAGACACCATTAGTAAATGTCCTATTGAAAAAAATCTTATTTCAAATATTAATTGTGTCTTGAAAATTTGTTGGAGTGTCAAAATGGTAATTTTTGCTAGTTTCTGGGTACAGCCATTGGCATAATACCAACGTTAGCAAAATCCTTTAGAAAGATATATATTTCATATTGTGGTTTGCTTGGTGAAATCTTATCTAGAGTGGCACAAAAGTTAATTTTTCCTTTTGTGGGTTCATTAATTGCACAAAAGAGGATTACCAAATCTCCCATGAGAGAAGTCCATTTCAAATACTGTTCTCTTGCTTCAAATTATTCGGATTGAAGAAAATTTCATTTTTCCACTTTTAGGGGTAGAGTTCTAGCATAACAGACTGTTATCAAACCTCCCCATGGAAAGCAATTTATTTGAAATTGTGGTTGTTTGCTGGAAATTATTCTGATTGAAGAAAAAAACTTTTTTTTGCAGTTTTGGGGTTCAGTCATTGTATAACACATCATATCCAAATCTCCTGTACAAAGAAATATATTTTAAATAGTGGTTGATTGGTAAAAATTATACTGAGTGGACGAAAGTTAACTTTTTGCGTGTTTTGTGGGTGATATATCTTTCAAATATATCACTTGCGTTTACTGTCATTCAGTTTACATCAAAGAAATAGAGTTCTCTCTGTCGCCTAATCTTACCTCAACTCAAAAAGTGTTATTTTGCCAGATTTTTAGTACACATAACGCTGAAACTATACCAGTGGTTATTGAGTTCCAATATACAGTGGGGAAAAAAAAGTATTTAGTCAGCCACCAATTGTGCAAGTTCTCCCACTTAAAAGATGAGGAGAGGCCTGTAATTGTCTTCATAGTTTTTTTTTTTTTTTTTTTTTTTTTTTTTCTTTTTTTTTTTTTTTTTTTTTTGGTCGAACCTCAAATTGAGAGACAAATATGAGAATAACAAATACCGAAAATACATTGTCTGATTTGGAAATTTTTTTTGCTTATTACGGTGGAAAATATGTATTGGCATAACAAAGTCTGTACCTGTGATACAGTGGGATATGGAAAGTTTTCAGTCCCCCTTTTACATTTTTTAATCTTTGTTCTTTAAGCCATTTGTTAAAGATCCAAAAAAGTATTTTTTTGTCTGATTAATGTACATTATCACACCCGATCTTGAAACAAAAACAGTAAATGTAGATTATTTTTGCAAATGTATTTAAACAAGGAAAAACTTAAATATCCTCATGGTCATAGCTCAGGCGAATCCTTAAGATGACTTGTCTCTCCGTGGGAGTCATCTAAATCTTATCACCAGTCCACTCGATACAATTTTTGTCACTCATTGATCTCAAGAAAATCGACTCATCTATCTTCTTCATGCGAAAAAACGAAGACTTCCGGTGTTCCAAAGGTCCAAAAGAATCCGTTTCTCATCACAGACCAGAAACTTGATTTATCCCTTTGTGTTGCTAGTATCTTTTTTTCTTTTTGCTATTTAGATGATGTGGTGGGACATTTGTAATTCTAATAGTTTCAATTTTATTTTTAAAAAAGAGGCTTTCTGATAAGGTTTATGTTGTGTCTTAACCAATTTTTTCCCTCTTCTTTCTTCTCCCCACTCCCCCTTTTTTATATATATTTTTTTAATTTAATTTTTTTTTTCTATCCTTCTTTTCCCTGTTTTTAATATCAGGCTATTATCTTAAGAGAGCTTTTTGTAGTGGAGAGGCCCCTAAGAGGGTGGGACAGTAACGCATATATTAAGTTTGTGACATTGCTATTTTCCTCTGTGCATGATGGAAAAAAGGAAGTATCTGAGCACAATTCACAGGGACATTTTTTTTGTTATCTCCCCTGTTTCATTCACATATATGCTCAATATTTTTGTAACTTTATGCACAATATATTTTTGTTATCAGTGTTTGTTGTTCTTATTTCAACAGCCTGTCGCACTTACAATGCAGAGACCTATGCAGTCCTATGGGTTTGGTCATCTAACTATCTACCATATTGATATCCGTGCATTTTGAATCTTTTATCATTTAGTCTCTTGGATTATTAAGGGGCTGCGCGGCTCCCAGCATAAGGATTAGGTCCTGCCGTCATCTAAAAAATTTAAAGAGTGGACATAGCCTTATTTGCAGGAAACCAACTTGGGAGGAGGCAGATTTTTTTAGTTTGCTTAGATGTGGGTGGGCTCTGATATGGTTCACCACCCATCAGTTAATAAAGAAGGAGTGTTATTGGTCTTGATCCACAAAAACTCTTAAATCTTTACCTGTCTCCACCAAAATCATGATAACGAAGGCAGATGGGTCGGATGAACTATTATTCAAATTGCTTCTGAAATTTTTTTGATTAAATAATGTATATGGTTCTAAACACAGACAATTCACTCTTTTTTTAGAGCTCTATCTAACGTACTTCAGCAGATTCAACAAAATTTAAAGTTAGGTAGGAGGGGACTTCTTTAATTCTGTCATGGAACTCTCGATGAGCAGAGAAAACCTTCTCAAACTGTATTAGTGACAGAAGGACAAGTCTTTAGCTAAACTTTTCAAATCAAGTGACTCTACTAGGACACATTGGAGGTTGCGGAATCCAATTGGGCAGAGATTAACTTTTTTTCCCGTCCACATAACTCATGGTCGAGGAATTGACTATTTCTTCCTATCCCTCAATCCATTCCCATAGTTGCTGCGTGATTACATCAGGGATTTAATAATATCTGATCATGCCAACACAAAAAAAAACAAAAAAAAAAAAAAAATAGGTTTTCGTCATACCTTATAACGATGAAGACTTTTCAAACGCTATTGCTTGATTATCTTTGATGGGAGGGGGGGGGACGGCATTTTTATTATCAACTAATGCATCTGATGGTGTCTCCTCCATTTCTGCTTTGGAAAACAGGGGAAGTGAAAGCAATGTTGAGAGGGAAAATTATTTTCTTACACATGATCACCTGAAAAAAGTAACTAGTGTAAAGGAACTAGATGAGTTCACAAACTAGTCTGCTTACTCATCATTCTTAGCCACTCCCTCGGATAAGACAATTGCACAAGAGTAGCTATTTGCACAACCAAAACTATGGAGAAGCATTGGCTGGAGCAGAAGAAGCATCTAGCAGATTCCTTATGGCAGTGAAACTATTTAAATTTGGAGATAAAGCAGATCGTCTATTGAAAAACTTTGCAAAGGGCTCTTGTTCACCTCCCATTTAGTGTTGAGCGATTTTTATCGACAAAGTTGAAATCGGCAAGGTTTTATGGTGATCGAATTTCCAGATCATGCGATAATTAAGGTAAAAATACTGAGCATCATCTATAAAGATCGCGCCTTTTTCGGCGCTTCCTGTAATTTTGGCGGCCAGATTACAGAATAGAGCAGGGTGAGATGTGTGTGCAACGTCATGACTGGGATGTGTATGGTTGCGATTGGCTGGAAAAATCACATGACCTCGTTTTACATAGAACAGCGTTTCCTTTTCAGCCTCAGTGTCTCTCAGCGTCTCATAGGGATAGGACCTGCGCTCTGCCCGTGGCCCAAACAGCTCAGCAAAATTTTGTCTATTTCTGCACAGAGAAACCTCTACTATTAGCTGTGATCCTTCCAATTTAGTTATATTAGAGATTTGAAGATTTTATGTAGTTAGCTAGGAAAATTTTTAAAAAAAGCATCTACCCCTGTAAAAAACGGGGGGGGGAGCAAAGGGGTTTCACCCCGGGCGAACCAAACAACTCTATCTATAAAAAAACACGGTAAAGCACCAAACTTGGGGTAGACAATTTTTGGGAATATCTTTATTTTTACAGTTTTCTAAAGGGAAAAAATTTTTCCCGATATTGGGCCCGCCTGAACTTTTATTTGGTTTAAAAATCATTTCCCAGAAACCCGCAGGCCTTTGTTAGGTGCAAAATCCACTTTTTTTTATCAGTATTTCATTTCAGAAATTTTGTTCATTTTTTTTTTAAACCCCTTAAAACCTGTGGGCTTTTTGATATATCCCCCTTTCAGTTAAATTAAAAATCCACAATCTTGTATTTTACACAGGTTGTTTGTTGCCCCAAAAAAACCGTGTATCCAAAAGAAAAAATAAATTTAGGTTTTTGACTTTTGTTTCACCCCGCATTGTTCATTGACCCCCCAGCATCCCCCCGTAAAAACTTAAAACAGCAAATTTTATATTCACCCCAGGTTAATTTAAAGGTCAAAAAAAAACATGTATTTAAACGAAAACCCTTAAAAAGTTACGTGTTTTTTTTTCCCTTTTCACCCCCCAAACATTTTCATTGACGCCCGATCCCGTAAATCTTTTTTAAAAAGCAAAATTCCCATAAACACCAAAGGTTAAAAAAAAAGGGCCAAAAAATACAGTTTTTTATACCAAAAAAAAAACAGTTACGTTTTTTTTTGACTTTTGCACAACCCCCATTGTTCATTGGGGCAGCCCTCCAGCAAAACCAAAAAAAGCCCAAATTTTTCCCCCCCCCCATAAACACCACCCGGTGAATTGAAAGGTTTAAAAAATACCGTTTAATTTTACCAAAACATAAAAGTTAAAGTGTTTTTTTTTACTTTTTCACCCCCCAGCATTGTTCATTGACGCAAACATCCCCGCAAATTTTTAAAACAGCAAAAATTTATTCCCCCACAAGGGGGAAATTTAAAGGGGCCCCCAAAAAATCCCCTTTTTTTAAACCAAAACATAACAGTTAGTGGTTTTTTTTTACTTTTTCACAACCCCGCATTGTTTTATTGACGCACAACCACGTAAAAAACTTAAAACAAACAATTCTTTAAAATTTACCAAAAGGTTAATTTAAAGGTTTCAAAAAAAAACCGTTTTTTATACCAAAACATAACAGTTGGTTTTTTTGACTTTTGGGGACAAACCCCGCATTGTTCATTGGCCCGCCTCCCCGTAAATTCCCTTAAAAAAGCAATTCTTATTCACCACAGGTGAATTGAAAGGTGCAAAAAAACCGTTTATTATACCAAAACCCTAACAGTTAAAGTGTTTTTTTTTCCTTTTTTCACACCCACATTGTTCATTGACCAGCATCCCCTAAAAACTTAAAAAAAGCAAAATTTTTAAATTTACCACAGGGGAAAAGAAAGGTGCAAAAAAAACCGTTTAAATTTTTAAACCCAAAACATAACGATTTCGTGTTTTTTGGACTTTTTCCCAGTCCGATTTGTTGATAACACCTTGCAGTTAAATTTTAATCCCCAATTTGTTTTTTATTGAGGGATTTGAGAAAAGCTGGAATTTGCCGCTTTTAAAAAAGAGACCCTTTTCCCAAAAATAAATTTCCCTACCTTTCAAATTTTTTATTTCTGGGAAAATGGAGGGGAAATGCAGGGGGTAAGCGAGCAAAGAGGGGGGTAGCACATGGAGGTTGAGGTTTCGAGAGAAAAAGGGGCCCTTTCCCTTTCTGGGGAAACCCCGCATGCCAAATGGTCGAATTTCAGGACCTCAGGCCCCGTCTCGCTGGGTCAGGGGCCCGTGAAACTAAGAAAAACATCGTCGCCAATCTGGCCCTTTTGTGGTTAATGCAACCTGCATCTAGCGTCCTTACCTCCCCGTCCTTTTCAGTCATGGGCCCCAAATGTTTCCATCATCAGCAAATTCCCCCCCTCCCCCCCCCCCGCCCCCCCCCCCCCCTTCCAACCCCCCCCAAAAAAGGAAAAACCCCAAAATTTTAAACTCGTGTAACCCCCCCACTGTGGATAATCCAATTAAACTGCGGACCTCTTTTATGAAAAAAAATGCGGTTGGGGTCAGAAGGGGTGGGAAAAGATAAAAAGGTTATTTAGTCCCGCTCTGACCCCATTTTCGATGCCCTCAGAGGAGGTGAAGGAAAAGGGGCAATCGGCAAAAATCCCCCGGCGGCGGCAACGCCCCGCAGGGGGCCCCCCTTTCTTGTAGGGCCCCGCAGCTTCTTGGGTGGGAGAAAAAACGGGCGACCAAGTTTACCGTTTTGGGTGATGATGATGAAGACGACAAGCGGACCATCCTTTGGGCCTTTTCCGCAGGGAAAAAGCTTGCGAGCGCTTCATCAGTGGACCCCGGGGGAAAGCATGGGGTAAATGTCAATACGGGTTTCCCCACAAAAAAAGGGGGGGAGGGCGGCGCAGAAGTCCGCGATATATTCCGCCAGCCCCGGTCGCGCAAAAACCCCCCTCCCCCGCTTTTCGACTTTAAAAAGGTCCAGGACCTCTCAACCTGGCCTTTTTTGGGCCCAAGCCTCTGAAAATTTACCCAGCGAAAAACCCTATGCCCCCTTTTCCTTAAACGCAAAAGTAGAGGCAAGAACCTTAAATGGTTTAACCACCACCAACTTGGTCTAGTAACATCGACAGCGAATGCATGAGTTGAAATGGAAGGAACACTTGGCAAAAAAGGCCAGACGACGCGGGCCTCCAAACCATTGTCACACCCTCTGTCTCCGCCACTCTCCTTCCGCCACACCAAGCGTCCTCAGCGCCCCATGTCCTCTCAGGTCATGATCAGGGATCAGTCTCCGCTTCCAGCCTCCCCGTCGCCGAGTACCACCAGCACCACGAGGGACCCATCCTACCCCTTCTCCTTCCGCCAGTTGATGACCTGCAACGCGTACAGTGCCAGTCTAGCAGCCAGCCTTCTGTATCCAGGTTTGGAGCAGAAGGAAGAAACACTCTTTATACCCAAACATTCCCTAAAGCCAAAAAGCATGAATGTCGGCATTGCCAGGCTTTGGCATTGGAGATGTTGCCTTTCCGTAGAGGTGGAAAACAGATGGGTTCCGCAACGTTCATGGCCCTCGCCTGCACCAATACCAAGATGACGAGCAGGAATATCTTTGCCCGAAAACCAGACCCTGCCCTGGCCAGGCCACGGTAATCTAATAATTTCAAGCGCTTGTCTGCATTCTGTGCCGGGAAAAGTCCATCTTCACCACCGACACATGGACTAGTAAGCACGGCCAAGGCCGCGCTATATATCTGTGACAGTCTCACTGGGTGGCTGGGGTGGATGTCTCTGGGGGTGACGGTGGCTCTCAGGCTCGGCGCACGTCTTCAAAAACCGCAGGGATGGTGCAGGGCTCTTTCCCCCAAGGTCCTCTGGTGGCATCACGTGCCCAGAGACACCAGGCCGTGTTGAAATTAATCTGCCTTGGAGACCGTCCACACACAGGTCAGGAGCTGTGGACGGCTCTAAGCAACGAGACCAAGCGCTGGCTGGGTGACAAGAACCTTGTGCCAGGCAAGGTGGTGTGCGATAACGGGCGAAATCTGCTGGCCGCCCTTAATATCGGTAGGCTGTAGCACATCCCTTGCCTGGCACATGTCATGAACCTTGTCGTCCAGAAATTTCTAAAGAGCTACCGGGTCTGGACTGCCTGCTGAAGGAAGGCTCGAAGTTCTAGTTCGCACTTCCGCCGTTCGCACCCTGCTTCGTCCCGCCTGGCTGCGTTGCAGCGTCAGCTCGGCCCTCCCGTCAACCGTCTCATTGTTGACGTCGGCAACACGCTGGAATTCCACCCTCCACATGCTCCAGCGATTGTGGCAGCAGCGCAATGCCATTACGCAGTACGAAGTGACACATGGCCTGACAAGCAGCGGTACGGACCTCGGGGTGTTGAACCACCGAGAGTGGAGGCAGGTGAAAAAAGCTCTGCACCATCCTTGCCAGTTTTGAAGAAGCCACCAAAATGGTCAGTGCGGACAATGCCCTTGTCAGCATGAGCATTGTGGTGATCTTAGTTCTGGAACGATCGTTGGACACTCTGAAACAACAGGTCCCGCCAGCGACGGAGGAGGAGACGGACACAGATGCGGACACGGAGCCTTTCTCTCCGTCAAATCCACAAGGCCCGACAGTTTCACAATTTCATCGGTCTTCATTAGGCAGTGGTTCGGGGTCCAGAGCTAGTGCAAGGTGGCGCATCAGCTCTCAGGGTGCATCATCTCAGGCAAGTCAGGGCTGTGTTGAAGCTGTGCCGGAGGCAGCGGAGGAGGAGGAGGAGGAGGAGGAGGTATTCCTAGACACCGATGTTACCAACGTCCCTGCCTTGGAAAGAGGTTGGCGCGAATTTGAGGCGGAGGAGGAAGATGAGGAAGATCAGTTTGCTAGTGCCCCTCGACCCAGAGGCTTGGGAAATCAAGGCTCCATCTCTCACATGAGTGCTTGGATGCTCCATTTCCTCCAACATGATCCTCGCATTAAGGCCATCAAAATGAACAACAGTTACTGGGTGGCCACCCTCCTGGATCCCCGGTACAAAACAACAAAACTCAGCACTTTCCTTCCACCCACCCAAATAGAGAGTAAAATGCAGGAAATGGAGACCTTGCTGATTGATCAACTGGAGACATCTGTTGCGTCTGCTTCACGTTCTTCAAATGTCACGGTGGAACAACATCAGCGACGTGACAGCAGTAGAGTGGCAAGTAGGCGTAGCGGCAGCAGCAGGCAAGGTGGCAGAAGCCTAATGGGTGACCTCTGGCAATCTTTGTTTACCAACCTCACCAACGCATGCAATGCAGGGCACACATCCAACACACAGAGATCAGCTTAAGATCATGCTGCACGACTATCTGCGTCTCAACACCGATGTTTTTGCATGTGTTCCGGACCCAATAGACTTCTGGGTATCCAAAATGGACGAATGGCCGAGCTGGCTCGCCACGCCATAGAGGTGTTGTCCTGCCCAGCAGCCAGCGTCATATCTGAGCGGACCTTCAGCACAGCTGGAGGAGTCATTACAGACAAACGCATCCGGCTTTCCACAGTAATGTGGATCGTTTGACTTTCATCAAGATGAATCAGGCATGGATCTCTGATGATGTTGTGGCCCCAATTGCCGAGGTCACCGATTAGTTGCTGGTCTACTTCACATTCCTCTCCAAACAGAAATGGTCCTCTTGAAAAACTTATTTTTAAAATTGATATCATTTCTTACTGCAATTTTTTATTCTCAGTTCCCAACAGTTCATTTTGCTGGTTTTGCTGTGGGGATGTAAAAGACACAAGGTTTCATGACAAACACCATATTCCATTTACTCAATTTTCATCTTTAGAATTTTTGCAAAATTTGGTCAATGGTTTTGGGGTCATTTGCCCTCACAATTTTTAACAGTGGCGGAAGTCATATTTATAATTTTTTGGGGTCATGGTTGCTGTGAGTACAGCAATTATATTATGGTCCTTTGGAACAGAAAAATGTGGCTTTATAGTGGGCATTTCTCCCTCACAATTTTTAACAGTGGCTGAGAAGTCTATTTATAATTTTTTGGGGTCATGTTGTGTGAGATAAAGCTATAATTCATGGTCTTTGGAACAGAAATGTGGCTTCTAAGTGGCATTTCTCCCTCACAATTTTTAAACAGTGGCTGCTGAGAGTTCATTTTTATATTTCTTTGGGTCATGCTGCTTTGAAAATGCAGCAATACTACAGGTCCTATTCTAAAAATGTGGTTTTTTCTATCAGACATGTTGTTCTTCACAATTGTCCAAAGTGGTCATGGGTTCATGTTATTGAATTTTGGGGCAATTTTGCTGTGACATGCATCTATACTACAGGTCCTTTATATAAAATGTTGTTTCTAACAGACAATTTGTTCTTCACAATTGTCAAGAGTGGACTCAAGGGTGATGGTGCTGTCAGAGGTAACAGGAATAGGTTGGATTCACTGTTTTGGCATCGTTCACTCGGCTTATTTCAGAACGTATTTACAACGGATTTCCGATGTAAATACAGTTCTGAAATCAGTTGAAAATCTGTTGCAAATATGTGTCACTAAGGGGGGCACTTATTTTTAACTTATTTCCCTACGGTTTCACCATATAAAATCATTGTAGGTGGTGAATCCGTCCGGAAATAATTGAATGTCAATTGTTTTCGTCGGATTGACGTCGTCAATCCGCTGGCGGCAATCCGGAACGGAATTTTGCGTCGTTGGAACGACGAGACGTATTTTCTATGAAAATCATAGAAATTAGGCTGTGACTTATTTCGACGGATTTGCGACGGATTGACGTGCGTTCATCCGTCGCAAATCCGTCCGATTTAAGAAGAGTGAACGGAAGGCCTTAATGGACACATATTGCATAAATGACTTGTCTTTTGCAAGATCTTTAACATAAGCTATCAATCCTGTAATTGAGACAACCCATTTAAATAATTAAAAAAAGAGAAAATAGACATGGTGGGATTCCATCATATTTTAAAATTGTGTTTTCTACAAATAAACTACTAAAAAAACTTTGCATGTACAAAATAGTGTTAAAATAATTCCTCTGATTGTAAAGGAGGTACAGGTAAAAACTTGACAGAGTAGGTTATTCAGAGGACATTGGTGTAAGATGCACGGACAGAGAACAAAGTTACAGATGACCATTTCTCCAGCTTGTTGAGTAAAATGTGATAAAGAATGCATGAAAAAGGGCACCTGGGTGTAACAGGTGGTTAACCACAGTATTTCCAAGTGTAAGACTCAATTGGTCAGCACTCATACGAAGGGGCAAAGCGGCTACCAAGGTCTTGACTGTTTGTTACTGTGGAAGGGCTGGGTTGTTCTCACACTTCCGCTTCCGACAATCTGCTTCAGCACGACAGTTTTTCGTTGCTGCGTCCTCAGGGCATTTTTAACCTGCGCTCGTTAATAGGATGACGGACGCCAGCATGGGCTCTCACCGCCACCCACTGTAATCCGGCCCTGGGTCTTGCTGTGGCACAGGACAGGTATAGATAGTCAATGTCCTGTTCAAACTAAAAAACCCGCCCCCCCCCCCCCCCCCCCCCCCCCCCATGGTGGTTGAAAGACTACTTTTCCGGCACTTTTTAATCTGTGGGTCAGGACAGGTTTAAGTGGTCTGCTGCGGTCAGTGACAGGGTTTGTAATGTCCAGTTCAACTAAAAATGGTGGTTGAAAGTCTCCTTTTTCACGGCACTTTTTAATCTGGGGTCAGACATGGTTTAATGGTCTTACTGCGGGTCAGGTCAGTTATAGTCAATGTCCAGTTTAACTAAAATGTGTGGTTGAAAGACTCCTTTTTTCCGGGCACTTTTTAATCTGTGGGTCAGACGGTGTAAGGGTACATGCTGCGGTACAAGCAGGGTTTGTCAATGTGACCAGTTTCAACGAAATTGGTGGTGCTGGGGGCGCTAGTGTCAAAGACTACTTTCATGGAACTTTTTAATCTTTGGGTCTGCAGTTTTTAGGGTCATGCTGCGTTCCAGGACAGGGATTATTCAATGTCCAGTTCAAGTAAAATGATGGTTTCTAAATATACTGCCTTCTGGCACTTTTTTAAATTTGTCGGGTGATGAGGTTTAAGGGTTCATGCTGTGTACAAGACAGGGATAGTGACATGGTGTTGGACTTTTTTTTGTGGCTTTTATAGCCTAAGTGTTGTGCCTAAGGATGTAGCCGGTATCCATTTGATTGTCTGTGGCTGTTAATTCCAGCTTCTCCAGCCCGGTTTGGGTTGAAGAATGAAGGTGTGGTTGCTATCACTAGAGAGCTTTAATGGTCATAGGAGATGATCGGACTATCGACTATCGAAAACCTTTATCAATGTGGCGGACTATCCGGACTATCGCCACGATGTGATAGCAACGTAATCGCTTCAAAATACTTCCAATCATCAATTCTAGTCTCAACAAAATTTTTATTTACTACAAAATGCACATCTGCTTTCTCCAAATTTAGAAAATTCTTGACTTCGTAATCATACCTGTTGTTTGAAATGACATGTCTGGGTGATAATAAAGATCTAAGAGTTGGTGGTCTCTTGGTGGAGAGCCTACACCCATATCTGATAATTTCTCTAAAAGTCACATGTCGCAATAACAGATTCTTTTTGCTAATTGATTGTATCTGCCCATACTGTTCGCTACAAGTAGTAACCAATATTATTCCTTTGTTTGTACTGTGTTTCATGTACTTACTAGATAAATTGATCTCACTTCACTAGTACAAAATTAGCTTGATTGCTTGAGAGACTATTCTGGGTATCCCGTACTATGTAATCAATCCTTAATTTTTACCACTTCATCCTTTTTTTTTTTTTTTAAGTCTTTATTTTAAAACATTTTCAAATTACCAAAAAATTAAAACAACATATCAGTACTCAAATGAAAGCGATCCCACTCTAAAAATAATACAAGTACAATGAGCTTTCAGCAATATGTAGACTTGGTACCCAAAGGTCTAGCCAGTGCAAACCAGGAGAACCTTTACTGTGGAAGCAGAAGAAACGCAGAGATCATGTATCGGGATGCCATCATTCATCCTAGTAACTACCACTCAGACAAACGTCTGCACTCATCCCCACTGCACCATGCACCCTCAACATCCGAGCCCCCCGGCCGGTGATATCTCAACACGGCATGTTCCATGCCACCAGCCGCTACAGATATCTTTTGGGACCCCCCTAGAACTCATACTCTCAACTTTTATAACGTAAATTGTGTTGTTAGATGAATCCATGATGTCAGAGACGGCACTTAGGGAGGCTTCCAATTCAATAATAGGGATTTTCTAGCATAGAACATCAATAGCCGATAGAGTTGATGTTTTTTTCCTTACTTAGATGGAATAAGTTCTTCCACCAACCCAGCAGCTATAGTTCTTGGTGAGCACAACCCCCGGAAGACCCAATTTTATGTTGTAGGAACCTGTGGACCTCGGACCAAGAACTCTTGAATCGCGGGGACATTCCCAGTATCCTATGCTTGCAGCGTTACCTCTGGCCTTATCACATCTGGTACAGATTGGCAATTGCCAGTCTTCCCATCTGAGCCAATCGCACATCGGAGGTAAAATAATTCCTATGTAGCACTTGGCTTGTATCAGGTGATTCTAGCACTAATTATGTTAACCTCCAGGTGTGGGCAAGTCCTATGTGATGAGACTCTAGATTGGTATCTGTCTGCATCGCTCAAAATGACTCCGCAGAGGAAGAGGGAATGAAGCTCCATAATGCGTTTATAAAAAGTCGACACAGACTTTTGAAGATGCTGTCTTCTGGCAATTTTTTCAAGATTGTCCCCCCACCAAACTGCTGAAAGCAAGCATGCCTGAGTTGAAAGTAGCGAAACAGGGCCGCCCTGGGCACATCAAAGGAGCTTACTAAATCAGAGAAATCTCGAAAGCAGGATACTTCATATAATTTACCCAAATATTTAAGGCCTCTCTGCGGCCAAAATTCAAAACCCATCAAGGAGTTCTCCCAACTTCATATTTCTCCATAACGGAATATATGGGGACCTGGAGCCTCCGTTCATGTTCTCCCCGTAGGCCCCTACAAATTTTCCTTCCTTATTGCTACATTGCAGCCATGTTGGATGTTGTAGTGCTGCATTGGGTATTCCCCAGCTATGCACCAGATTTGCTAAAGCCTCATACGAACCGCATAATGCCACCTCCAGTACCACCGCTGGATTATTATGGTCCACCCTGATCCACCAGACCGCATCCGAGAGCTGGACTGACCCATAATATATGTAAAAATCCAGAAGGGCAAGTCCCCCATCCTCATGCAAAGCCTTCAAGGTTGCTCTACTCATCCGCGGAGCCCGTCCCTCCAAAGAAAGAGACCAGCAGTATCTTAGTGATCCCTAATATGGGAGCTAGGACAGAATATGTTGAGGGCTGGCCCTATAGAGATAGAGCAATTTGGACTGAAAGCAACCATTTTACATACTTTTCCAGGGCCTCATATCAGAGTCAAAGGCAACGATGCCCAGGCCTTCAATTTCTGTGCAATGTCCTGCATCGCAGGGGTAATATTAAGACTCAGAAATTGTATATCCTTGTGAATTTGAATTCCCAGATAACGAAACTGCTCAGTGACAACAAGCTGGGATCTTGCAGAGTTATCCGCAACCCCAATATCATCCACCAACATCAAAACAGACTTTGACCAGTTGACTCTTAAGCCCGAAAAGGACCTGAAGCTATCAATTACGTCCAGGAGAGTTTTCAAAGAGGCTCGCGGGTCCGCCAAATACACCAGCAGATCATCAGCATAGAGGGACAGCTTCTCTGTCACTCCCCTGATGTCCCAGTCTCAATTATCGTTAATTAGTATGGAAAACGGCTCCATAATCAAGGCAAACAGTATCGGGGACAGCGGGCATCCCTGCCTTGTACCCCTACCCAAAGCAAAGGGGGAGGAAAGGTATCGGTTAACATGAACTCTGCCGGTCGGCTTCAAATACAAAATATTTAGCCACACAAGGAAATCTGCCAGAAACCCCATGTGCTGCAGAACCGCCCACATAAAGCTCCACTCTACTGAGTCGAAAGCCTTCTCATTGTCAAGAGAAGCAATTACTCTGCAACCGGCATTGTCATGCTGAAGTTGCAGATTCGTATATAATCTTCGTAAATTGATATCCGTAGTTTTCACTGGTAGAAAACCCGACTGATACACACCTACAATGGACAAAATTATGTAGCCAAGGCGCATGGTCAAAACTTTCGCTAATCTTGGCATCTAAATTAATAAGAGAAATAGGCCTATATGAACTACAAACATCTGGGGGTTTGCCCGGCTTGTGAATTACCACTATGATAGCTTCGTATAAGGAAGGAGGCAGCACACCCCGCTCAGAAATATTCTTGAATAGTTGTTCTAGGCACCTACAGCACTCTTCTAAATACATTTTGTACCATTTGACTGGTAGCCAAACCACTTCATCCTTACACATAATATTTTCTCATCGATCTTATAAACTTTCCCAACAGAATTCCCCAATTACGTGCTTGAAATGACATGACTTTGCATAAAGTATGGGGTTAACTGAAAGGGTAAGATGATTCTTGCTCATAACTTGCAGTCAACCTAATTTGTCAAAGATGCAGGTGTGGATCCATTGGGTTACTATGAAAGATGATTAAGACCATATCAGAGAGCGGAGTCTAAGGAGCCTCCCAGTATTCACCAGAGCCTGGCGGGGTGGGCTTGGATTCAGGGGACTCCCAGGTCACTACCCTTGATGCGACTACTCGCGGTGACAGCTGAGGGCCCAGGCAAGGAACAAGGAAGACAGGCAGGAGCATAGTGGAGAATAGGCAGGCAGCAGGCGAGAGTGGCCACTAGCAAAATGGCAGGAATCAGCAGCAGGAGTACTGGTGGCAGTAACATAAGGTAACAGGCAGCAACACACAGGTCAGGATCACAGAAGAACACCAAGAATCTGGCTCAGAGCAGAGGAAGAAAGTTTGTTAGCTTTCAAGTTGTGGCCAGCCATTGGAGTACAAAGATTTGCACAGGCCCTTTAAATTTTAAACCAGCAGCAGCGGGGAGCAGAGCATGCGAATCTAAGGGTGACCATTGCAAGCTCGCCTCTCCCACGAGACCTAGTTACAGGGGCTTCCGGGGAGCAGTTGGGCAAACTGGGCAGTTTTTCAGGAAACGCTTAGTACTGTCAAAGTATAGGCACAGGGTCAGACTGCATCTGCAGGTGCATTCCTCCTCCATTAGATGAACACTGTCCACCTGCATAGGTTCATGGTGACTGTAGAGGCCTTCGGTAGACTGGTGCGAGACAGGAAGACTGTGAGGCTGAGGAACTCTACTTGCTGGTGAAGCTCTAACTCTCTTTCAGAAAAGCGGATGCCAATCCTGGTGGCTAGATCGATGAGGTCGTCCAGAGTAGTTGGTAGATCAAGCCAGCTCATCCTTGATTTGTCCAGCGAGGCCTTCCCAGAAGGCTGCCACAAGAGCCTCATTATTCCAGGTTAGCTTAGTGGCTAGAGTGCGTAAGTGAATAACATACCATCTCACCGTGAAATCACCTTGACGTAAACAAGCAGGGATGCTGCAGCCGAGAAGTCGCGGCTGGGTTCCTCAGACACCTTGCAGAAGGAGCCAAAAAAATCCTGTAGCTTAGCGATTACTGGATCCCATCACTCCCAAAGGGGTTCGGCCCAAGCCAAGGCTTCAATAGAAAGTAAGCTGATGACGAAGTCCAGCTTGGCTCCATCAGTACAAAATTGATGCGCCACGAGTTTAAAATGAATAGTTCACTGGTTGAGAAACCTAGGGCATGTCTTAGAGTCACTGTAGTAATGATATGGCAGCAGCATGTACAGACCAGAACTGGCGAGGACTGACTGAGGCAGGGTCACAATACGTGCAGGTTCAGGGGCAGCTTCTGAAAGACAAACTGCAATAGTTTGTAACATTTGAAACAGTTGTTCATGACTGATGCCTCGACAAGTCACTACAACTGTTATATGTAGGAGATCCCACAGAGGGGCCTCAGCGGGATCCATGGCCAGATTGTACTGTCATGGATGCAAGTGCAGATCCTCTGGGTCACTGCAAGAGTTGAATGAGACCACGCCAGGGAGGGAGTCTAGGGAGCCCCCGCTACTCTCTAGAGATCACCGCAAGGTGGGGACTCCCAGGTCACTACCTCTAACTCGCGGTGACAGCAGAATCACAGAAGGATCACCAACATTCTAGCTCAGAGCAGAAGGAGGAAGTTCCTTAAGTCCCAGGTGATGGCAAGCCATTGGAGCACAAATGATACGCTTTTGATCAAAACATGTGAACTAAGAATCTCAAAGTTTTTCTCATGTATTGTAGATAGCATAAATGCTTCTTTAGAGGTTTCCATGTCTTGTTTGATAGCCCTTTTAGCTGATGGTGTGCCAATGATAAGGGAATGTGTGTATATATACCACAACCATGCCAGTGGCACCCGGGTTCACATTGTGTTTTTCAGGAATGTTTTTTTGTGCAGAACTATACGTTGCATTTGGCATATATTGCTTTTAACTCATATAGGAAGGAATGGTTGCCTCCAATTTGGTTCTTTGCACCCCGCCCACCTCCACAGGTTGCTAGGTCAGTGCAGTATGCTTATAAGGCTGGTGTTTTTTTCTCTCTGGATTATGGAGGTCTGTTGACCCAAATGAGAAGTCTGAATTAGACTCAAGTGAGAGGTAAAAATAGAGTAGGACAACCCGCTTTGAGATCCCATTGATAGTCGGGGGTGTCTTAAACAGTTTTAATCAAAACATGTGAACTAAGAATCTCAAAGTTTTTTCAAATGATACGCTGACCCTTTGAAACTTAAAGAGCTGGCAAGCGCACCCTAGGGAGAGATTCACTACCTGGTAGGCCTAAAAGCAGGGGGCTCAATTTATACTTGCGGCCGCCAATTGAAAGCCAGATTGCTATACATTTGGCCCTGCAGCCACAGCAGGACACCTTCAGCACCCAGTGGGCCCTCATCCATCCACTATATGGTCAGCCAGAGAGCTTGTCCAATGTCTTCCCCCAGCTATTTCTAAATAATAAATTGCAGCCTCAGACAGGCTGGAGTTAAAAACTAGGGGTTCAATCCTGCAATGCTGGAAGCTTTGAGCACGATCACTGAGCAGCTCACACTCCAAGACTGGCATTTATGCACACACCTCCGTTTCTTCTCCTGGCAACAATCTGCCTTGCAAGATATTTAAATGAGTCGTCCTCTCCATCTGTCCACCTTATTCGGTGAGTGACATTATTAGGGTTTTCTAGCCCAATTTTTATAAGTTAGATCCCCAAGGTCTCCCTCTAATCTGCTGCTTTCTTTCCACCCAGAGTTTGTGATCATTACCTGATACCTATGGGGAAGTCTAAAAAATCCAACATGGCTTCCAGTGGACCGAACCATCCCTTTAATGGCCTAGAAGGATGGAGAAGATCCAGGTCAGGGATGACTGCAGATTAACCTTCTTCATCGCTGGCCCCTAGTATACATCTTCTCTCTGCTTTCCCTACATACGTGGTCATTACTTCTAACCACCATGTAGAGGTCCCTCAAATGGAAGAGGAGAAGAG
This sequence comes from Phyllomedusa bahiana, assembly GCA_025379985.1. Taxonomy (NCBI): domain Eukaryota; kingdom Metazoa; phylum Chordata; class Amphibia; order Anura; family Hylidae; genus Phyllomedusa; species Phyllomedusa bahiana. The sequence goes on from JAODAL010003204.1 coordinate 51,587, forward strand.
GACACTCCAAAAAAGTTTGGGGAAAAACATACAATCTATCCCCACGAAAAAGGACTTTGAGGACTATGTCTCTTGTTTACAGATTATAAATGAGAGATTCAACTATTATAGAGTGAAATTCGAGGAATTGGTGGCAGATTATACAACACAGAAGATCCAACTGACAACATATCTAAATGACTACAAGATCATATTTATGCCAGTAAAGACTTACTTCATAAATAGAAGGAGCAAGCCTCTCATTTTTATTACATTGAGAATAGAAGTTGACCCAATAACATAAGAATAAAAGGCATTCCAGACCAAATTTCTTATAAAGATCTGGACTCAACTCTTTAGAGACTGTTTGCTGGCCTGCCCCAATCTCTGGACACAAGCATCATTGAGTTGGATTGGGCTTGCTCATTGTTCTCTAGGCTTCCGTCCTCCAGAAGGTCAAAGGCCAAGACCTCATCTGCAGAATACATTACTACTGGCAGAAAAAGGACATCATATCTGCTGCTAGGCTAAAAGGGCCAACATCAAATCTCCCTCTTCACAGACCTGGCCAGATGCACCCTGAAACTGAGACTTGTCTTGAAGCCTTTGGTGGAAACTCTTAGAGAGCAAAACATCATCTACTGAAGGGGTTATCACTTTGGCCTGATAGCTTATAAGGAAGATAAATCAGCTACATTCTGGTAAATAGGGGACCTCCCAAAATTTTTAGGTGTCTTTGGCCCTCCTCATGTAGGTCTAAAAGACTGTGTGCTTCTATTCTCATAGATTCTCCTAATATTGATGCATGGAAGACGGTCCTAAGAGGCAAGAAATCTTGGGACCTCTTGCCATACCAGCAACTCGCACTTGATGGCCCATGTGCTGTGACTTGGTCGCCACATTACTATCATCTGCCTTGAATTTTATATGACTTAGAAGTAGGCATCAGTTATAGCATGCCCTGGTGATGGATGTGTCACTGTACATTAGGACATTTCTCTGCATATTTTAACTCAGAACATGTCTGGATAGATTGGCGCTATTGCTTGGATCTAACTCTATACCTTTTAGGATTTTGTCCGATTAATGGGGTTTGGCCTCTTCTCATATTTGTTTTCTTAGATTATTGTGAATGTATTGGATTAAGTATCCAGTTTGCTTATGCTATTTGATGTCCCCAATGTGGTGTTGGCGGGAGCTAAGGTGAGACCTTCATTATGTGTTACCTTGCTGACTTGCCCTTTCTGCTCCTTCGCTTGTTCTCATTTACGGTCCTTTTCCCCTCAGGTGTTTGATACTTACATAGATCCTCAGGGTCACTTTAATTATTATTTTCCTAACCAGGGACAGTTTCCCTTTGGAAAAGAAGTGTTGAACATCTTTAAGAATTTCGGAGGAAACTCCCCAATTATTCTGAAAGGAGACTGCAATGTGCCTTTGGAACTGGACTTTGATACCTCTTCGGGTAAGTCATCCGTTTAATTTTCGGTGTCTCTGAGACGAAGGATTCCTTTGGCAGGCATTCAGTTGGTAAATGCATGGCACCTCTTAAACCTGTCTGGGGAGTATTACAGCCACTATTTAGCTATCCATAATCGCTGTTGCGGGTAGCTTTGCTCTAACAATTTCTCCTTCTTTCACGATCGAGAATAAAGACACAGTGTACACTGGATTCTTAGATCAAATCAGATAAGAACCATTTATTAATCCTCTATAGCTTCTTTTATATGGTTATATGATGGGATGATTTCACTTCTAACCAATCACAGATAAGCCAAATTCTTATGGGATGTACATTTTAGACCAATCAGAACAGATAACGTCATTACTCATTAGAATCTGCTGACCAGCTCTTCAAGAATTGGCAATAATAAATAATTTCAATTATTAATCTCTACTGACATTAGATACAGATCATATGTTTATACAAACTGAGGATACTGGACCACTGTGACCCAGTATCTTCCATTATCTCGAGGTTATGTACATCGTATGATTTAAAAGTCAATATGTTGTGCATACTATGATCAAAAATTAAATCTAGTCAGAATAAAAAGGCATATGATTCACTTTATGATTAAAAGTAGCCTAACTTATTATTGTGTATAGAAATCACGGTGACCCGTTTATCTAGTGGAAATGTACTGAGCAGTTTGGGTCACTTTGTCCTTTTATCTATCGTTAAGAAAAAATAGTATGCCTCCTAAAACAAATGTTGTGATGTTAAGAATAACATATTTTTAGGAGTCAGCATTTACAAATTGTCAGAAACAGATTCTAACAGATTAACAAAATGGATGACAGTAAATTAAAATGGATGCCTTGATTATCAATTCATATAACAGTTATCATTAAATTCTTCTTCAATGGCTATAGTCGAAGCGTTTTTTTTCACACTCTTTATTGAAGTTTCCTATACAAGCTAGGCTTGATCACATTGTTTGTTGAGCTCACGCACCAATTTGGGGTTCAATACAGTTCTCTCTCTCTAAATCTCCACCATCATAGCATCTCAACCACAACCTCATAAAAGATACCGCTTGTATAGCCGATGTTTGGAACACAATATCACATTTCCTCTTTGATCATGAATTGGACTCTACTCCTCTTCCATTACATACTAAAATGTATCCAAAGAGGAGGGCTCATCTCCCATGGATCTCAAATCATAAAATCCAGATCAGCAGAAATAGCTTGTTTTGTAAGTAGGGGACTTGGAGATGACCCCTAAGTGGTCTCTTTTGGACCCTGTTTGTATCAAGTTAATGAACACAAGACATGAGTTTCTGTCATTATTGGATCAGAAGTTTGTCTCAGAGATAAAATTTGTATAGCATTTTATGAAAATGAAGACATAAGTGGCAGATGGTTATCTCATGCCTAACACCCCAGAATTGCCTCTAGCCATATTATACATCTTTATCCCCCCTTACTTTATAAAGTGTATGGCACTAGATACATCTTAGAGGAATTTATTTGTGAGCTAGAATAGATGCACATCTTGAGAAATATAAACTCCCCTAACTTTTTCCAAACCACAGTCTAAATCCAGAAGCAGATTTTACCAGTGAGAAACTACGATCTACAGTTAAAGACTTAAAAAAATAGGAAGAGGCCAGGCCCAGACAATCTTTCCTCTAGGTCTTATAAATCCATGTCAGACCTTGGTGTGTAACTCAATCTCTTCACAGTGTCCATTCACCCTGCAATCCCTCCTGGCTTTTATAGTAGTCATCCTCAAACCTGGGAAAGATCCATCCCTTTGTGGAAATTACAGGCCCACCTCTCTAATCAATATAGACTTAAAATTATATGCTAAACTGATTGGTTTGCATTTAGAAACCTCTACTTCCCTCTTTTACACATAATGATCAAGTGGGGTTTGTGCACAGTAGAAAGCTGGAGATAATCAGTATCAGGACATATGTGTCATATGTGCGATCAAAGAGAGTTCTGACATATCTCAGAGTTGTCCCCTATCTCCACTTCTATATGATACATTTTCGGGGCCTGATGTGGCTTGTGTCCCAGAAGTTGGCCTCTTATCCCAGGACCAGACCGTTTGGTTAAAAATGGATTGTATGGACACCTCCTAGCTGCTGCCTATCCAACAAAAGCAGCTCATTGGAAGCAAAGGGGCTCTCCTCCATTAAGCACATTTTTTCAGCGCCTTAACTATACTCAAAAAAATGGAAGAACTTACAGCTATTTTGGAGGATGCCACCTTCAGTTTTTTATTAACCTTCACAGCTTTGGATTTTTTCAAGTCAGCTCACGAGTTTTGCATGTAGGTGACTTCTTAGAGAATTTAGTCACATGGTTTGTTTTCTTTCTTTATGAGCTTACTTATTATTATGTTTGTTACCGTCAGTGTTCGGGAAAATACTTTGGAAAAGTATTTTAAATACAAAATACTTATGACTGAAGTATTTTAAATACAAATACTAAATACTTTCATCCCGAAGTATTTTAAATACAAATTCTAAGTACTACGTCAAAAGTATTTTCCAAATACTAAAATACTTGAAAAATGTAAACAAAAAATTTAATAAAAACAAAAAATGCATCAGAGGTCCTTTAGGCCACTCGGATTAGCATCTACCCTGCAGAGAAGTCAAGATTCATTGTGTCCAACTCCTATAGAAGATGTCTGTCACATGGAGGAGAGGATGCTACAGTAAAGAAAAAACATAAGGTCCCCCCCCTTCCTTTTAGTTACTAGGGCCTATTAATGCCCAGGCATTTGGGGATTTTAAAATTTTTTTTTTCATTTAACTCCATGGGGCTTCACATTTTTAGCATTTAACCCCATAAAGTCCTTCTTATCCCCTGTTTGCCCAAATTGGGGTTTTAAAATTAAAATGTGGACACTGGGGCCGTCCCTTAATTTTAAAATTTAATTTTTTTGAAGATACCAAATTTTTAAAACCCCTCCATGTCCCACATAAGAAACCCTCTTATTTGGGGCACAGGGGGGGATTAATGTGGGGGCCCATGAAGGTGTTAACTGCTTTTAACTATGAGGCACATGGATTTTACTCCCCCTGAAAAGCACAAAAACCCAAACTTTTTATTTTAAATTTGGGGGAATTTTCCCCCCCTGCCTTATACCGAGACAATACGTTTTCCCATTTTTTTGGGGAAAAAATTTGGGGCCCGGGGTTTATATCCGGGTCGGTTTTATACCGAGTAAAACGGTTTTTTTTAAAGGGAAAGGGGTTTCGCGAGGGGGATAAATTAAAACAAAAAATTAAATCACCTTCACTACAAGGGGATTTGCTTTGGGCTGGAACACGCGGAATTTTCCCTCCTTTAGTCGCCCCCTTTTCGCCCTGATATGAAAACAAGTAAAGACGTAAACTCGCCCCTGTTGATTTTTTTTTTTTTTAAAAGTGGGGTGAGGGGGGTTTTTTTAAATTACAACATTTGTTTTAAATTTTAAAAAGAAATTAAAAACTATTTAAAATACTTCCAAAAAAGCTTTTTAAATTTAACAAATACAAAAAAAATGAAAAAAAAAAAAGTTTTTTTTATTAAAAAAAAAAAATTTACCTGCAAGAATTTTAAATACTTTTTTAAATTATTTGTTTTTTAAAAACTCCCGAACACGATTACCGTCTTCCCCCCAAACCTTCCCCCTTCTTTTTCTAGCCTCTGTCTCATATAGTCTTGTTTTGTGTATCTTTTTGGGTAAAGTTTTAAATTAAAACATGGGTTTTGGGTATTAAATATGTCCCCAATTTTATAATTGTTGTTCTTTTTCCATTATGAAAACTGTTTTAAAAACCCGTTTTTGGGGGGTAACTATTTTCCATGACAAAACCCTAAACCCACCCCTGTAGGTTTTCTTTTTCTTTAATAAAAACTGATTTAACAAAAAAATGTGTACAGTTTCAAGACTTGACACCAAATTGCTTTTACTGTAATGAACACTTTGGCCTGCACTCACCAGTGTAGTGGAGAGTGACCCATATTATACTCACAATCAGTGCCCACATTGAATCCCTGTACTGAAATGTAAAGCAGAATTTGGGTGGGACCAAGTGAGGGGAGGGAAAGGAGAAGGAAATAGTTTCTTTTAAACCCCAACCCCAAACGTCCCTTTTACACTCAGCAGTGTATATATAAGCCGTGTGCAAATAAAAACCAAACAAAAAAGAAATTTTTTAATTTAAAACCCCAAAAAACAAAAAAAAAAATTTTGAACCAAAAAATAAAATACACATTGCACATATGCTGTTTCTCCAAAAATATGACCTACCCCAGAAATTAGCCCTGATATAATTTTTCAGGATTTTTGGAGCATGCTTAAAATATAAGCCCTACCCAAACTACCTTTGATATAGTTAATTTAAAAAAAAAAGTGTGCAGGCAGCTATACATGTAAAAAAGTAAGTATAAACAAACAGAACAGATAAAAGTAGACTTCAAAGGGAAAAAAAATGCCCCCCCCAAAAGAAAATTTTATTCAAAAGAAACCCCAAAAAAAATAAGGGTTGGGCCCCTACTGGGGTCTTTAGTGGAACACAGCTGGAATGGCAATGAACATGACAGTGACGCGCCATTCAAAGGATTGACGCAGACCTGGGTGTGAGAGCTCATCCAATTCTTTTGGGTCTAATGGGGTCTGGTGAGTGTGATTCTTCATGGAGTGCCTGCTTTCCTTGGTGATGGTTGTTCATTTTTTTTTTTGACAAATAGACATCCATCATTTATTGTGGTACAGTACCGTATGTACTGTTAAACAGTGGAATAAAATAAAACATCCCCTGAAAATAAACCCTAACCCCAAAAAATAAGCAAAAAATAAGTTGGACTCTTTTCTTATTTTTTAGAGAAAAAAAAGGGGAGCACCCATATAGAAAGTTTCCCTATATGTTTTTTTGTAAAATGTTTTTTCACCATTTTTGTTTATGTGGGGAGGTTAGAGCACATGTTACCGAGTCTATGTTATGCGTCAATGCTCCTTACTAGACACCTTAGGATAAACCTACGTTCCCTTTTTTGGGGGCCCTTTATTTTCAATATGGATTTTATCATTTGCGTTTTATCCGCATTTTAAAAATGATTTCCCCTAAATTTTCTTTTTACTCTTAGGGCTTTTGGGGTTTTTGTTTGGGGATATATTTATTTTATGGGGGGCCACTAGGGGAAGACTTGACACCTAATTGTTTATACTGTAGAGGACACTGTGGCCCGCACTCACTAATCAGGGGATTTAGCAAGAAGTGTGCTGTGCAAACCACTAAATGTGTGCCAGAGAGAGACTCCTGCTTCACTCACAGTCTTTCCCAACAATACAGCGTTCACAAAATATACAGTGTGATGGGGCCCTCAAAGGGGAAAAAGGGAAAAGTTGTCTCACCCAAACTAAACTCCACTATGAATAAAAAATAGTTTTACATTTTTTGTCCTGGGACAAGAATTTAACCCTCCAGGGGAAATCCCTTTTTTCGGGTTGAAATTTATTCACCTGTGGGGGGCACCTACTAGTAATTTACTGAAATAAAACAAAATAATTAAATCGCCCAAAACTATTTTTTTTTTCCAAATTTCTTACACTTACTTGTAGGTTCATATCATTTTGGGGGTAGTTTCTTGGAACCTTTTAAACGGTGTTTTATTTTCCAAAAAACAAAATGTATAATCCCATATGTCTATGTTCTCCGTCAGGTTACCGTGAAAAAAGGTACTTCGATGAAAAACCATAAGTAGTTCGCAAAACCCCATAGAAATCAATAGAGCAATGTAGTTTTATTTGGACTATGTTTATTCTGTTTGCCCCCAAAAAATAAAACTTTTGCCCATTTGGGACAAAAAACAGGTCTACTACTGCCAGGGGGAAAAGAGGGAAACAGTCTAAATAGGACTACATTTTCTCTATTTGGGAAACGGGAAAACTAATTAGCAGTATCCAAACTTTTTTTTTGTTTTTTTTTTATAAAGATGCATAGGGCTAAGTGTCACACTTTGGGCTTAAGGGGGACGGTTGGGGAAACCTATTTGGGAAACGTGACGGAAGTGCCCGCAAGGGGCCCCCTCTGTTGGCACGCGTACCCAAGGGGGCCACCCCGCTGGGTTCCTGCACTTTCACCCGGAAAAAAACCGCGCCCTGCAGAGCGCGGCGTCCGTGTCACAGTGCCCCGGCCCCGGGGCCCCTTTGCAGGCCCCCGGCCTAAAAACAGGAGAGTCGGGGCCTGCCGGAACCCCAGCAATGGCCCCCATGTCTCACTGGGGAGCGACGCATTAGGTTTTCATCATTGCGCCGCTGCCTTTCCGTCATAGGCTGTGCACCCGAGGAGAGAAGAGGAGAGAATAGGGATGGAGAGAAGAGGAAAGAATAGGAGCGCGCGGCGGGAAAAAAGGTAAAGGGAGTATAATAAATGGGTTTTTATTTTATTTTTTGCTGCTTTATACTGGGTGGGGGTAAGAGTGGGTGGGGGGGGCATTGGGTGGTGGGGAAGAGCTTGGGTTTTATACTGGGTGGGGGGGAAGTGGGCTGTATATGGTGGTTTGGGAATTGCTGGGGAGGGGATAATTTGGGTGGGGGGGAGGGTTTCTGGGTTTTTTTAAAAACTGGGGTTGGGGGTAGGGTGTGGCGTAAAATGGTGGGGGGAGAGTGCGGGTTTTAAATGGCCCGGGGGGGGAGGGGCTGGGTTAACTTTGGTGTGGGGGGTGCTGGGGTTTTTCTGCTGGTTTTGGGGAGAGTGCTGGGTGTATACTGCGGGTGGGGGGGGAGTGGGCTGTATATGCTGGGGGGAAAGAGCTGGCAATTAATGTTTGGTGGGGAGGGGGGCTGTTTACTGCTGTGGGGAGGGCTGGTTGTTATACTGTTTTGGGGGGGAAAAGTGCTGGTTTAAAAGCTTTGGGGGAGAGTGCTGGCTTTTATACAGCTGTGGGGAGGGGCTGGCTTTTTTTTAACCCGCCTGGGGGGGGGAGAGTATCTGTCTGTTTTCCCTGCCGGGTGGGGAAAAACTATTTTTCTGTTTTACTCCCCTGGTGGGGGGGGTTTTCTGACATATCCCTGCCGGGGGGGGAGGGGGGCTTTTTTGTAATATACTCCCTGGTGGGGAGGCTTTTGTCGGGTATAGGGCCCTGGTGGGGAGAGCTATCTGTCTGATACTGCCTCATGGGGGGGGCCCTTTTTGTCTGTTTTACTGTTTGGGGGGGGAGGGGGGCTCTCTGTCTGTATATTTGCCTGGTGGGAGGGGCTATCTGTCTGTTTTACTCCCCGGTGGGGAGAGCTATCTGTCTGTATCCTCCCTGTGTGGGGAGGAGTATCTGTCTGTATACTGCCTGGGGGGGGAGGTATCTGTCGGGATATGCCTGGGGGGGAGCAAACTATCTATTCCCTTTTGGGGCCCTGTATACTCCCTGGGGGGGAAAACTATATCATATCCCCCTGTTTTTCAATGAGGAGCCCTATATTTAAATACCTGCTAATTGGGGGGGAACAAAAACCTCCCATAACTTGGGGGACTTTATAGCTATAAGTAAAGAGTTGCGGGGGAAAAGTGGGGGGATTTCTAAGGTTTTTGTTTTTTTAAAATCTGCAGGGTTGAGGGGTTGGTCGGGGGGGAAAAATCACCCTTTAAAAAGGTGTAAACCCGGATGGGAAAAAAAGGGGGAAAGTGAACGACTTCATTGGAGAAAATCATGTGTGAGTCCTAAATGTGTATGAAATTTTAATTTTTATTTTGTGTGAAAATTTTTGGTAATTTAAATTTTCCCCAAGTAAGGGTTGTGGCGGTATTATTCACATAACCTTAAAAAAATTGGGAATCTCGCAAGAGAACAGAGGGGTGATTTTGATCCTATTTTTTACTATCTTGCCATGGGCCCAAACTTAAACTCTTTCAGTTCTTTTTTAAAAAAAACCCTAAAAAGTAACTTTTATTTGTATAATCTTAACCTCTTTTACACCTAAAAAAAAAACCTGATTTCTAACCTCGTTTTTAACCCTTTTTGTTTTGAAAGAAGGAATAACCCCTTTTTTTATTAAAAAAATTGGTGGGGAAACCAAACCTTTTAAACAGGAGAGCCCTTATCTATAAAAAAAGTACTAGCCCCAGAAAGGGGACCCCAAAGGGCCTATCCCTGGGCAGTGAGTCCCAAATTTTCCCATGGACCCAAAAAAAATAAACGGCCCCCTTTGTGTGACCCCTGAAAGCAGGGGGGTTTTAGGCCCAGAGGGGGAAAAAATTCAAAAATTAAAAACTTTCTTATCGCCCCTTCCCGACATGTTTCCCCCGTTTAATGGCTTCTTCGGGGTTTTTGAGGTAAAAAATCACATATGGTCTAAGTTTCTTTTTCTTTTTAATCATGTTAGGTACCCCCTATTCGGGTTTCTCACCTTTAAAGCCATCAGAGAATCCAAAATTAAACCCCCAAAATCCATTTTCTGCTCTCCTGCACGCACCCTCATAAATGTCCCTGCAAAAAGCAAACCACCTTGCCCCCAGAAACAGCCTTCCTCGGGACAAATTCACCACTCCAAACAGGCTTGCCCCCCACCCCTTTACTGAAATCCCCGTCCCAAACGCACTGCCCCACAGACCCCTCCCCCTACTGTGAGGGAAACTTCCGTCTTAATTTTTCTTATTATTGGGAAAAACGGCGTGTTTCGGCCCCCGTAGAAGGGGACTAACAAGGGGGCAAATTTTTGGGGGGTGTTACTTTTCCAAAAGCACACTCCCGGCTTTATCAACCCCCATAAGCCCCTGTTTTCCCATGTCTAATATGAATATTTTTTTGGGAATATAGATTCCACTGTAAGTACACCACTCTCATTATCTTCCTAAAGCACTTCCCTTAAAATATCAATTACATATTCTTTTTTTAAAAATTTTAAAAACGGCAAGCCTTTTAAAAATTAATGTTCCATTATGTTGTTTACTATTGTCTCGACAATTTCCAAAAAACCCAATTCTTTTTTATATGAAAATATTCATTTTTCATTTTAATAAACCCTGCATGTTTTTTGGGTTTAGTCCTCCCTCCCCCGTTTGCCTCCCCAACTTCCCATTGAAGATTTTTCCTCCGGCTCACGGCTAGCCCCCTTTAATTATTACGTCACAGTAAAAGCAGGGCAAAAATATGGGGTTGAAAAAATTTAGTATCTTCAAACGCTATTGCTTTTATTTGGGCCTCTAGTTAGCAGTAGATAAAAGCAGAAAAACAGAAACAAAAAAATTTAATACTAGATAAAATATAAAATTTGAAATTAAGGTAGTTATCCCTCCCAGGCTGCGTCTCGCCAAAAAACAGCGAGTGCACATACCATACAATTCAGCGGGCCAAACAAAACCCCCCCTGCACAAAACAAAATAATAATCCCGATTTGTTAAATAAAAAAACCGTGGCCTCACAGGTAAAACCAAACTTTATTACGGGGACACAGGGGAAAATGGGGGACAAGGGTAGAGGCGGGGGGAAAAGGGGGGGTTGGGGGCGGGGTAGCGGGGGAGGGGCAGGAAGGAGATGGGGGGAGAAAAAAAAAAAATTTTGTGAACTTTTAATGCTTCCTTTTAGCCCTTGTATTAAAAACGTGCTATACCCCACTGACTTATTTAAATTTCAAAATATATATGTTTCTTCAAAAATTATTTTTGGGGAATCAGCAAGATTAAAAAAATTTGCTGAAAATAAAAAACCCTTCATTTGGGCCCTTTAGGTTTAAATGTTTTTGAGTCTGTTATCCATTTGCCTCTTCCTGTAAAAAAAAACTACATCCAGATGCCCTTTCTTTCCCCTAGCTTTTTCACACAGATGCCCCAGAATCTAAGAAACCTTATTTCACCATTATGTACTTCCAAAATGGGTCTCGCTGGGGGGGGTTTCACCTTACTTTTAATAGGCTCTGATGTTTCGGGGATCCGACGACGAAACTCCTGGTTGGGGTTTTTTCCCCCATAGATCTTGGGGGGAAGTACCATGCCCCCTTTTAAATCACCCCTTGGTTTTCAATTAAGGAATTGTTTTCTTTAAATCTTCCTTTTCAATGGATTAACAAATTCTTTAGTTTTCCATATGAAATTTGGAAAAATGAAAAAAGGGTTTCCCCAGGGATATTTAGCCTACCAATTTGGGGATTGTAACCTGGTTTTTTTCATCTCCCCCCAAAATTACTATGTACAAATTCTTCCCCAAAAAGGGTTTTCCCCTTCTATATGGACAGTGGGGGATTTAGGAATTATAAGAGAATACTGGATCTGCCCTTTAGAATGTGCCAATGTCTTTTTAAGTATGCCCCTTTATTTTTATTGGCTCTTTTAAAAAAATGTACCTTACAACGGGAATTTAAAACAGGGTTTTTTTTTTTCTTTTTTTTACTTTTTAATAAAAGTCCTATGTCACTGGTCAAAGCCCTGTTAAACGCCTTCCCCCAAAAAATTTTTTTTGGGGAACCCCTTTATGAAAAAGTGCATTTAAACTTTATAATTTTTCATTTTAAAAACCTTTTAAAGTAGAAAAAGTTTTATGAGCCCCTAAGAAATTTGGGCCCAGGGAATCCCCTTTTTTTTAGGAAAGGGGGAGGGAAGCTAGAAAAATGTAAAAAGATATTGGGAGCCGTATTTTTTGAAATATCTTTTTCTGAAAATTTTTTTGTTTTCCCTCCAACATAATTTCAGATCCAAAAAATTTAAATTTTTTTCCCCCATGAATTTTTAAAAGTGAATTTCATCCCAATTTTTATTATCATTGATTTTAGATTTCAAAAAACATGAATAATTTTTTCAATCCATCCCAAAAATCAAAATATCTCTAATAAAGGCCCCCAAAATAAAATCCGGTCTTTTGAATATTCAAAAGGTTTTTCAGGAAAAAAAACTAAAAGGATCCTCCCACCAACTAAAAAATAGGGTTTGCAAAATTGGGTGCACGGACTTTCCCAAAGGTGTTTTTTTTTGATGATAAAGGTGCCATCATACAAAAAAATTTTGTTTTTGTATCAAAACAAAATCCCAAAAAACTGTAAAACAAATAATTTTGTTCCGAAAATTTTGTACCTCTTTTGTGTTAAAAAAACTTGAAATTTCTTTCAAATCCCAAATATCTGGGGGTTACTATTTAGGGCTTCTACAAACTAAACTTGCAAAAAGTGTACTTTCCCCTCACCCCCTAGATCATTAAGATTGAAGGAAAGGGGGGTGACAAAGGGCAATCAATATAGGGTTTTAAAAATATGTGTTGGGTCGTTTGTGTTAAATTTATTTTCTTCCTGGGCTAAACGGTCTTCCGGTTTGGGGACACCTCTTTATTTACTTTTGTAATTTCATAAAAGGTAGCAATAGTAGGTTTTTTGGCCCTTTAAATAAATTTCTTCTCCCCCTCAGTAAATTTATTTTTTTCTCAATTTCCCAGATCCAAAATTTTTTCAAAATTTCCTTCAGATTTCTCAAATTTTGGGTTTGGGTCTTTTTGGGAAACCTTAAAATGTTTTGAATAAACCCAAGTTTTCTTCTTTTAAACCAAACGCTCTTTAGTCACTTTTTTTTAAAAATGACAAAGTTTTCCACCCTTGTCACTGGGGTTTTATTTTCTATTCCCCCGGGTTTGATTGTAATTCTGCAAAGCTAAAACCCTTTCCCCCATTTTAAAATTTAAAGAAAGATGGTTGCATCTGAGTGCTAAAATTCTTTTTTATCGGGGTTTCTTCTTTTCCCAAACTTTTCCAAAAAAAATTTTATTGGGATTCGGAGGTGAAATTTCCCAAAATTTTGGTTTCAAAATTTGGGAAAAAGGGGTTTTTTTCTAGAATTATTTTTGGGCTCCTTTCAACCCTTTAACCTGCAATTTTTTTCAAAATTCACCCTAAAAGTTTTTTTTAGTTTCCTAAAAGGGTTTTAATGTTTATTATTATTTTTCAAATTTTTTGAGTATTTATGTAAAGCCAATTTTTTGCAAAAAAGAGTAATATCTTTTACCCCAACAAAAAAATATAAAATTTGGGGTGGGGAGTGAACGTAAGACCATATGCCCCACCGTTTTTGATTTTGTTAACTATAAAGAGGAAAATTAAAACCCCCTTGAATGTCCCTCCTTTGTTATTTTGTTTTCCCCTTCTCCCCGATCCCTCAAAAGAATTTCCCTTTGGGGGTTCTAAAAAAAAGTGGATGTATTTGCGTTTTTAATGCTCCTGAGTTTTAGGGTTTTCATTGAGTTTTATAAATGTCCATTTCCGCCACTAGGGGTTTTTGTATTGCCCCTTTGAAAAACATTGCCCTTTGGGTCCCAAAACCAAAGGGCCCCCCCACACCACAGGGTGCAGAAGAAGGACAATTATTTGATCCCACTGGTCCCCCTCCGACTGGGAAATTTTTTGGGGGTTTGAAACTTGTTTTCTGTTTGAGTAGAAAAATTTTTTTGTTTTTTCTTTTTGTCCAACCCCTGTTTTTTCTCTGACCCTTCCTCCAACCCCGGGGCATTCGGTTTGCAATTTTTTCCCAAAACCCCTTTATTTAAAAATTTTTATCCCCTAAATGTGTATTTGTTTCTATTGGTTTAAACCTCTATTACACAATTTGTTGTTGTATTTTTGTCTCTGACTGGCTAAACCCCCGCCCGAAATTTGTTGTTTGGATGTTTTAAATTTAAATTTCCCGAAAGGCTATATGGATGTTAGTTTTTATTCTAAAGGAATTAGTTGATTGGAAAAAAACTAAAATTAGCTTCCCGTGAAAAAAGTCCCTATTAATTTTCTGACTCAAAAGGAACCCCGCCAATCCCTTTGTTCCCACTTGAAAAAAATTTCCCTTTCACCAAAAACTTGTCACTTTAAATTTTTTTAAAAAAAGGGGAATCTCCGGGAAAGAGAACAGAGAGGGGACTTTTTGATTTCCCGGGTATATAATAGTTTTTTGGGAAATACCTTTATATAATGTTATTAAAGGGAAAAGTCAGTGGATTTTAAAGACAGTTGAATACATGATTATGGAGAATCCCGAGTTTTTCATATGTTTTTTCCTCTCTCCCATCTCCCCCCTGCCCCCCGGGCCCCCCCCCCTTTTGCCTTTACATTGCCCTTTATTTTTCCCCGTGTCCTGTAATGATGATAGGGTTTTTGATCTTTTGGTTGGCCACGGTTTCTTTTTTAACAAAACCCGGGGGGTTTTGTATGTTGTTTTTTTGCTTTGGGGGGGGTTTTTTTTGGCAGCTGAATTTTATGGGATGTGCAATCGCGTTGTTGTGGCGAGAACGAGCCTGGGAGGGGGGATAACCCACCTTTTTCATGTATATAAATTTATTAAGTATAGTTTTTTGTTTTTGCTCGTGCTGTTTTCTGTGCTTAAATAGGAATTTCAATAGCATTTGAAGATACTTAAAATTTTGAAAGCCCCCCATTTTTTTTTGCAAAGCTTTACTGTGGGAAATTTGGTGGCTAGCCGTTGGGCGGGGGGAGGGGAATTTCCCAAAGGGGAAATTGTGAGGTCAAAATGGGGAGGGGGGGGGCTAACCAAAGGCCTGCAGCTTTATTAAAAATGAATATTGGGAAAATTCCAAAATAAAGAGAAGTGGTTTATGGAAATTGTCTGGGGACAATGTGTTAAAGCAACAATGAAACATGGATTTTAATAGGACTTGCAGCTTTATTAAAATGAATATGTTATTTTAGATTTATGGAGGGGGAAATTTCTTTATGGGAAGTAATATGAGATTTGGTTTTCTGGCAGTTTGGGGAAATTTTATTCCCAATGAATATGCCCTATTTAAAACGTGGAAGGGATGGGGTTATGGGGGGGTTGATAAAAAATAGGTTTGTGTGCTGTGGAATTTTAACCCTATTTGCTTTAAATCCCTTCTAGGCGAGGGAGGGGAGTTGGGAATATTATGAAGGGGAAATTAAGACGCAAGGCCATTCACAGTCAGGGTGGGGGGTTTTTTTTATTTGGGGGGGGCAGTGTTTTTGGCACGGGCAGTCAGGGGTTTAAAAAGGGGGCGCAAGGCCCGTTATTGGGGGATGTTTGAAAATTTTTCCTGAGGATTGGTTTTCATGGGAGCCTTGGGTGGGGCGCCCTTTTAGCAGGACTTTTTATGAGTGTGCCGGGAAAAAGGGGAGCAGAAGGGGGAGTGGGTTTTTGTGGGATTCTCTGGGTTTTCTAATTGGTGAGCAACCTGAAAGGGGGGTGTAACCCCAACATGATATAAAAGGGGAAATGAGTTGACCCAAATTTTATCGGAAATTAACCCCTGTGTGAAGCCAGGTTAGCTGGCGAAAAAACTACTGGGGGGTCGATATGCATTTTAAATTTTTGGGATTTTTCAACCCCTGTCTACAAGTGTCCCCCTGCTGCAAAATGGGGTCCAAAGGGGGCCCCCTTTTTTGTTTTGTGTCCATGAAAATTAGGGACCCACTGCCCAAAGGGAGTGGCTTGGGATTTCCCTTTCTGGAGTAGTACTTTGTAAGATTTAAAAGGCTCTCCTGGGGTTTAAAAGGGGGGTTCCCCAGAATTTTAATAGAAAAAAGGGGTTAAAACCCTTTTTTCGAAGGGAAAAGGGTTTTAAAAGCGGGGGGGGGGGGTTTGAAATCGGTTTTTAAAAAGTGTGTATAGAGGTTAAGAGTTATACAAATAAAGTTACGTTTTGTGTTTTACAGATAGAGAACTGATAGAGTTTAAGTTTGCCTATGGCAAAATAGTAAATATAGCGGTATTATTCAGTGGGTGTGATTAGAGATGGGCGAATCGATTCTAACTCAGTGGTATTCGTTTAGACTTTCAGGAAAACTTCGATTCTGAATGAAGTTGAAGTTTGGGGTACTTCGCGGGAACGAAGCGTGTTTTTGATTGATAAAATGGCTGCGAGCACATTGGCATTACATGGGGCAAAGAAGTCTGGGAGGAAGAAAGGCGTACCCTAACATGACATGTGCAGAGATGAAGCCAATCAGGACTGGGGGGGGTTCTGTGACGTCACCGCACTATATAAAGTCCGGGGGGCGCGCTGGCAGCTCACACTCTCTCACTGTGCGGGTGTAGGGAAGGTGCTGCCGCTGCTGTTATGATATTTTCATACTAAAGAAACTCACTTTTATACAGTGATTTTTGGGGGGTGTCACAGCTTGTCTCAGGGGACTGCTTCTCTTACGTTCTAATTCTGATTTTGTGGGGTATTGGAATTGAAGTTCCCGTGTGCGTCCAATTCAGCTGCATATACATTTTAATTTTATCGCTCAGTTCTTGAGCACATTGAATATTTCCCAAGGGTTATCTAAAGCCTGTTGCTGATGTATTCATTAAAGAAAAACAGCGTTTTTACAATTCAATACCCCCTTAATTTTTTTGGGTTTCTCATTTATTTTTGCGCAATTTAGATCCAGGGGTTAATTAAGCGTTGTTCTGCTGTTGTGGTCACTAAAAGAAACATTCTTTTTCACCGCCCAAGAAGAAATTTTGCCTGTAGCATAATTCATGTCCGTAGGTTATTGCGAGTTTTTCTTTTTGTTGTGTTCCGTAAAATTTCACGCCATTTTAACACACTACAAAGCTGGTAATTGTTGGTAGCACATTTCTTTTGCGCAATTTACATCCAACGGTTAAGTAAGTATTTTTCTGCAGTTGTAATCAGTAAAAGAAACTTTTTTTTCACTGCCAAAGAAGAAATGTTGCCTGTAGCATAATTCATATCCGAAGGTTAATTAAGCCTGTTTTTGCTTTTATATTCAGTAAAATACACAGTGTTTTTAAGGGTTAGCCAAGCTTGTTAGGGGGTTCATTTGGAGTCAAATCGGGTTGTATTTATATAACTTTCACTCCCCGGGCCCACTTTATTGGACACCTGCTAGTAACGGGTTGGACCCCTTTTGCCTTCAGAACTCCCCTCAATTCTTCGGGATAGATTCCAAAGGTTTTGAAAAGAGCTCAATTGGTACCAAGGGGCCCAAAGAGGGAAAAGAAAAAATTCCCCCACCATGAACCACACCCAGCCCCCGTTGAACAAGGAGGAGGGACCCATGCTTTCATGTTGTTGACCCCAAATTCTGACCCTACCATCCGAATGTCGCAGCAGAATCGAATCATCAGCCCGGCAAACTTTTTTTTCCAATCTTTTACTGTCCAATTTCGTGAGTTGGGCAATTTGGAGCCTATTTCCTGTTCTTGCTGAAAGGGTGGCCCCGGGTGTGTCTTCTGCTGCTGTCCCCTCTTCCTCAAGTTCCCCGTACTGTGCGTTGAGATGCTCTTCCCCTCCCTTGGTTGAAACGGGGGTTTTTGAGTCATGTTCCCTTTCTTCATCAAAAGTTGCCCATTCTCCTTTGCCTTGGCAAAAACAAGGCTTTTCCGCCACGGACTCCCGCCCCCGGATTTTTTTTTTCTTTTTGGGGCCATTCTTGAAAACCCCTAGAGATGGTTGTGGTGAAAACCCCAGGGTTCAGCAGTTTTAAAATTATCGACCCCCCCTTCTGGCACCAACACCATGCAGTTCAAAAGGACCAAAAATCACCTTTCTTCCCCATAGGTGCTCTTTTTGTTTGAAGGATTTTGTCTTGCCCATGTTAAATGCTAAATTACTGATTTGCCGCCAGTGAATGGTGTTTAGAAATTAAGTTTTAACGGCAGTTGGACAGGGTACCTAAAAAAGTGGCGGTGGGTGTTATTTTATTAAACGATTTTGTCATTTTAAAAACAAAAGATGCAGCAAAGGTCAGGTTTTTTGGGTGGCAGTGGCAAAAAAATTTCCCTGGAGCGGGCCCCGGTCCCCACACGCGGGGGGGAGTCACAGCAGGAGTCACTGGTGAGGCCAAAAACTGTCGGTGTCTTAGCAGCGTGTTGACCGAAACCCCAAGGGTTCTTGATTGGTTTTACTAGGTCATCCATTCCTCCAGTGAACTGACAACCCCCCCAAGAGCTGTGGGGGAAGTCAGACAAACCCCTTGTTGGGGATGTCCGGGAGGGGTCAGCGGCCCTCCCTGTCCTAAAACCCCCCTCTGTCCCATCCGGTTCCCTCAGCCAGAGTCTATATGTGGTTGGGCTCACCGTCAATTCAGTGGGAAAGAACAATTTGAGGAGGGCAGTCAGCGCTATTGGGAGCGAAGAAATGGGGCCAATATCCCTGCTTCCGCAGTATTGATGTGGGGTGGATGGGGGGTTTTTTGGCGAGCGGTTTGCCCTTGCATCCAAGGGACCGTTAGGAGGACAGGGACTTTCAAACATCATGATTAAACGTGGGGTTTAAACCCAGTTTCTGCATTACCCAGTTTGCCCAAAATCGCGTATGGATTGAATGGGGGAACCAAAACTACAGGTATTGTTTTGGGTGTTATTTTGCATTCTGTGCCATTGTTGATGGATTCAGTAAAAACCCTGGAATGGGACAAAAAAAAAAAGAAGCAAAAGAAAAAGCTGCAAAACGGACCCCCCCCTGTTAACGGTGGAAAAAGGGGGGGCCCTCCCTGTTAAAGGGGAAAAAAGGGAAGGCCCCCCCCTGTTACTGTTATCAATTTTTCCCCCCTGTTCAAAATTTCCCCCCTGTCTATTTTTTATTCCTGTTTCTTTTCCCCCCTGTTCATAAATTTCCCCCTTTTAAATTTTTATTTTTCCCCTGTTTCTTTTCCCCCCTGTTCAAAAATACCCCCCCTTTTTAATTATATATTTGTTCTAAATTTCCCCTGTTATCAGTTCCTGTCTGCCCATGTCCCCGACCTTTCTGTACTTTTTCTGACCTCGAATCCCGCCGCCTGCCCTGACCTGTTGGCCGCCTTTGACTAGAGCCTGCCTTACGTTTTCTGTCCCTTGTATCCCTTTGGCTGCCCCCGCAAGCAAGTCAGCAGGGGTAGGGGCCCCGGGTTTAGACCCCCGCCGCAGAAAGGGTCCACCCCGTTTGGGGGCGGGTTGGTAAAAAGGGGAAACCTACTTAGCCCCGCTCCCTGGCGTGGCTATTGGAAATCGTTTTTGCGGGGGGTCGTGAAATTCCATCCCGGGTTTGCCCGTAAACAACATGAAGCAGTGGAAGCCCGTTAATTCATCTTTTATCCTGGGGGGAATCCCAAATTAAGCATGTCTGCATGAAAGGGCCTGGGGCAAACGGCAGGTTTTACGCATGACTGCCACGGGCCGGGGACTTTTAAAATTTACAAAGAGGTGTCCCTCCTTTTCCGTTGGTTCATCAATAAACCATTAATTCCTTTTCTCTGTTCATAGATCATTCCAACATTGGGGGGCTGGAATTCACCTTTTGGAAATGTCACATATCAGCCTATTTGGGGGAGGCCGGTGTGAGGGTTTGCAGCTTAAGGAGGGTGTGATTGGGTGGTGTAAAAAAAGGCTGAAGTGCATGCAAAGTTTCTCCCCCTTTTTAGATTTTCTTGCAAAAGGGTTGAAAAGGATTTGAACAACCTGATTGAGTTTGTCCTCCCGTGGTTGCTTGGGTTCGCCGGGGGAATATCCTGCCCAAATTGGATCATCAAAAATCGTTAAGGGCCCTTGTTCAAAAATTTTCCCCCCCTTTTAAATATATTTATTTTTTGTTTTAAATTTTCCCGGGGCCTTTTAAAACATTTTTTATTCCTTTTTCCATAATTTCCCCCTGTTCAAAAATTTTACCCCTTTTTAATTTATTTTTCTTGTTAATCAATTTCCCCTGTTAAATCGTTCCTGTTTGCCGTGTACCTGCCCTTTCTGTTCCTTAAACTGCCCTGAATCCCCGCCCCCCGGGCCCGGGCCCTGTTGGCCTGAGCTTTGACTACGAGTTTGTCTTTCGTTTTGTTTCCCCGCGCGCCTCGGGGTGCCACCTCAAGCTAGGGGGGGGCCAGGGGGAGCGATCTGGTTGGGATCCCCGCAGAAAATCCCCTCCTGCCTTGCGGCCCGGCCCGGTGAAAAACTGGGACCTAATCAGACCCGGCCCTTATTTTGGGGGGGTGGGGCCTTTCCAAAGCTTGCGGTGGGCCAGAGGAGGCCCCTCCCATGTTGGGTTCAATGGGTGGGAAATGAATGCCAAGTTTTCCCGGCCAGTTCCCTTTTAATGGTTTCAGTCCCCCACTTGAAAGGGGGGACTGCAAAATAACCCCCAAATTGGAAAGGGGCACGGTCAGCTTCTGCACTTAGGGATGGCTGGGCGGGATAAATGCTTTCTATTGGCAAATTTTCTCGGTGGGTTGACGCTGGCACCCTGAGTGGCGGGGGAGAAGGAGTAAACGGGGCCGGGAGTTTATGTAATGAAGGGAGTTGTTTCGGCAGGGTGGGAAGCCGACTGTCTGAAAAAGGGGGGGCGTTTTCCAAATGGGTGTAAAGCTGGTTTGGGGCAGGATTTGGGCCCCCAAAATCTGAAAAAATTATGGTGACACTGCATTTTTGTTGATGCAGGGGGGCCCTTGGGGCCAAAGTTTGGTCCCCTTTATGCTTTTTTTTTCTGCCCAAATTCTTCATATGTTTTGTTCAAAAACCCCCCTTGGTGTTCGTCAAAAAAAATGGCACAAAGCCGATAGGTGAAATTTTTCCACCAAAGCGCCCGCAATGTCTGGGTGTTTACCGCCTGAATGGTGAGCCCCTGTGCTGCACTTTTTGGGGCCCCCGCAAAGTGGGAGGTTTTAAATCGTGGCCTTTGGCCCCAACCCCGCAAAATGCTGCCACCCTGGGTGCTCCCGGCCCCAAATTCCGGGCTTTTCGGGTGCGCCCCGGCCCGGCCCCGCAAGCTTTCTAAATCTCTTTTTCCCTATGATAACTTTCAAACATTGTATGAAGACCAAACCAAGCTCCCTCTGCATATTTAAGCATGACACAACGTTCTACAGCACCCTACAGGCTCTGTGCAGCCTTGAAATAGCTGTTTTTTAACGCGATTCATCCCGAAGTAATTCGGACCGAAACGAATTCGGAAAATTCGGCGAAGTCGGCGAATCGAATTTTTGAGAAATTCGCCCATCTCTAGTGGTGATACGTGGCGGTATTATTCAGCCACTATGTAGTGGTGATATGTGGTCAGGGTGTTGTGGTATTATTCAGTTAACTGTGTGCTGAGCACCTATGTACACTGCTATCTACCACAATATGGTCACTGTATAATGGAAATAAGGCAGATGGATGGGCTAAGCGGCCGTCACATCCCTCGTATTAGTTTATGTGTGGTACCGCTTTCCACGTCACCTCCCTGCTTCGTGCCGGCGGCGGCGGTACTTTGCAGTAACTGAGGTTTTTTTCGGTCGCAGTTTCGCCACTCGGTCTCAAAAAGGTTCGCCATCACTGGTCTAGGGTCTCCCAATTTATTTTTGGAAGACAGTATTACAGTATTCTTTAGACAACACTGTTTTTGGAGATGTCACTAGATGTTTACACTACACATATATATATCTCACAAATATATCAAAGGAAAAAAAGAGTACAAGTGCCACGTTAAAAATCTTTTAGGAGCATTGCATTCAGAAGGGCTGTGATGAATGGATCCAAGAAAATCGACAGATCTGTTGGTGTGCAAGTAAATAAAAAGCAATTGAATGCAAGGCTCATTGCACCTACAGTAACACAACATATAATCAATGAGAGCTCATGTAGGACATATGGTTGTTTGGGCAGAAAACAATCATGATGAATTAGACCATTGGGAAAAGTATTATTTCATAATGTGGCTTTTCAGGTCAGGCATTATACACACACACACACATGTAAATGTAAGATCAATACAGATGTAGGAAATTGTTCTGTAATTAGCTACACAGAGAATAAACTGTGCCTTATCATAATAACCCCATTCCTATAAATAATCAAAATAATCCAAATTTGTAAGTAAAATTAAATATATGATACAAATGACATTTATCAAGTCCCCCGGCTTGTTGACTCAGTAAATCAATTTGATATAAATTGCTAAGGGGGTTGTCCTGCTTTCTAAAACACATTGTAGTGGGCCAGGTAGGGGGTGATACAATAAAAAAGCTCACCATTCCAGCCAGCTCCATTCCAGTGTGGAGCTCTGGCGCTCAGGCACCTACTGATTATATAGTGATCAACAGAATGTGACCCTGAAGGCAATCACAGGCCTGAATGTGCCATTCAAATAGGAGGACACCATTGAGACTGGTAAAAGCCACCAGCGTCACAGGAACAGTGAATGCAATGCCATCGACCGGGAGCAGAGCTGTAACATAGCGGGTTGAAAAGGGAAGCCTCATATTTTTTTCTATTTAACCCCCTCCCCGGCCCACTGTTTTTTTTAATAATGGAAAAAACCTTTAATAGAGCACAATTTTGGTTGTTTCACAACTGTAGACTCCAATACGGTTTCATTTGTCTTTTTTAACATTTAACCCTCTGGCCACATTCAGCATAGAGCAGCGCCATCATGACTCTATGGGAGATTAACTTTAACTTGTGCAAAGAGAAAAATAGAGAAACTGCCAATAGCCCACAAGCGGGTAAATTATTTAATTTCCACAAAAGTGGGTTTCTGATGAATTACTATTTCCCTACTAAGTCAATGTTGCCCTTCACTTAACAGTAAGAGACGCCCATTTCAGTTTAAAATGTTTCCCATCCCCAGAAGAAAAGAGAGAAATTATGTTTTTCCAGTGCCGGACAGAGCCCCCAGCAGCCCACATACAATATCAGCTTACAAATTTCCCTTGTTCTCGCACCTCGCCACTTTCTAAAATATACTACACTATAAAGGTGCTTTCAAACAGAGCATTTTTGGTGCATGTGTTTTGGTGCGTTGTTGTGCAGAAAGGCAGAGCAGTTAATGCTGTACATTTCTACACAAAAAAAATGCATCAAAAAATGCACCAAAACCGCTGTGTGAGAGCACCCTTAACATAAGCAAGAAAGAAAAAGTGGTCCAGAGAAACCCCTTATCACAGGTCAGGTGGGCACTTGCTTTACAATCAGGGACAAGCCCACACTGCCACTACATAAGCACCAGCATAACCTACAACCCCACCAATCACATCCCCAGTAGTCAGGTCACCATTACATGAATACAGCACTGACTCAACACAGAAGTAAAATGACCCCTGACAGCAGGGACTCACAGGAGACGTCATCTCTGATGGGAGTTGTTCTCTTCTCCTTTTCTCCTCCATCTGCCTCAAACCTCCATGATGTCTTCCCTGATGAGTCATTCCTTTCCATTTTTTCTCTGTCCGGTACAGCATGCAATGTCTTCTTCTCCCGGTCACTACTCGTCCCTGTAGAATTTACCACAAATACATCTTTGACTCCTCTCTTTTCCAGTACTTTCCTATCAATTCCCCAAACAGCATATGTTAGACCCTAAAAATTAGAAATTAAAAAATGTCAGATAAGTGACATGTAAATAGGTAGACCCCCATTAGGCAGGCAGGGCCAGTATGTAGGTAGGCAGGGCCAGTATATAGACAGGCAGGGCCAGTATTTAGGCAGGCAGGGCCAGAATACAGGGAGGCAGGGCCAGTATATAGGTAGGCAGGCAGGGTCAGTATACAGGAAGACAGGGCCAGTATATAGATAGGCAGGGCCACTTATAGGCAGGCAGGGCCACTTATAGACAGGCAGGGTCAGTATACAGGAAGGCAGGGCCAGTATATAGGTAGGCAGGCAGGGTCAGTATACTGGAAGACAGGGCCAGTATATAGATAGGCAGGGCCACTTATAGGCAGGCAGGGTCAGTATATAGGCAGGCAGGCAGGGTCAGTATACAGGAAGGCAGGGCCAGTATAAAGATAGGCAGGGCCACTTATAGGCAGGCAGGATCAGTATACAGGTAGGCAGGCAGGATCAGTAAACAGGAAGACAGGGCCAGTATATAGATAGGCAGGGCCACTTATAGGCAGACAGGGTCAGTAAGTATACAAGAAGGCAGGGCCACTTATAGGCAGGCAGAGTCAGTATATAGATAGGCAGGGCCACTTATAGCCAGGCAGGGCCAGTATACAGGAAAACAAGGCCAGTATATAGATAGGCAGGGCCACTTATAGCCAGGCAGGGCCACTTATAGCCAGGCAGGAACAGTAAGTAGTTTAAAAAATACAAAAATAATACTTACCTGCGTCCCTTGCTCTTCTCCTCTTCTGCTGCTCCGGAGTGGCCGCTGGCTTTCTGGTACAGGCAGCGGAGCAGGGGCGCAATGACGTCATCTCATGGCGCGCCTGCCCCGCGGCCTCCTGGGGGCTGAATGGCCGCGGTCAGAGGATCCCAGCTGTTCTGCCTCGGCCCCTGCTTGCACCGCGCGGTGCAGGCAGCAGCCGTTATGGCTGCATCTGTGACACAGCCATGTGGCAGATGCGACCATTACGGCCCCTGTATGTGCGCCACAGACCGCGACTCGGGGCTCACTGGGGGGAAACACCAGCCCCCTCAGCGTGCGATCCGAGCCAGCACTGCGGCCCGGACCCCAGCGGCCTATCGGGCAAATGCCCGGTTTGCCCTATGGGCAGTCCGGGCCTGTGTGTTTCCATCATTACTGTCACGGTCCATGCCGCAGTCCCTGCTCCAGACCGCCAACATGGCTGCATCTCTCCTGTGTTCCCGGCTCCCCCCGTCTGTGTACGTGCCGGTCTTTGCACCTGCCAATGTCCTGCGTGTGCCTCCCTGACTTACCGAAATTTAAAGAAACAGTACACCAATTATCTGGCCATTGACCTTTGACCACTTGGGACTTAAGGAACTTCCTGCCTCTGCTATGGATCAGTTTGTAAATGTTCCCATGTTGATCCTGACCTGGTTCCAGAGTTACTTATGTTTACCCACACTGCTGATAAATGGCACTATGCCCGTCTGCTACCTGTCTGGGATCCGCTACAGTCTACGGTTGCACTTGCCTTAACCCATCACCTCTGCCTGTACCCGTTATCCTACATCCGGTGCTTTGGCTGTCACTGCGAGTAACGACCTGGGAGTTACCAACAGCTATGTCCATCTGGCCTTGCAAGAGGTTTCGTTGAAGACCGGGGTCCCTTTAGACCTCACTCCCTGGCGTGGTCTGTTAATCCATCGCTTGCGGTGGACCACTGTAACAGTAGAACCTGACCATGGATCCCGCCAAAGTACCTCTGACTGATAAATTTGACATGCGATGAGAAGAGTCTGGCAAATTTGTTGTTCATTCTCATTTAGTACAGTTTACACCAAAAACTGGCATAAACTGCTTAGTAAATGTGGGCTTATACCTATATGGGAACTTGGGCAAACCAACAGTGTTACGCTTCATTCACACGTTATATGTAAATTCAGATTACATATAGATATATAGTACAGATTGTTTTTCCTACAATATGTTCAGTTTCTTTTCTCTATGTTTTTGTTATTCGTTTTCTATTTTTTATCTTGATTTGTAAAAACGAACTATATTCTTGCTGTTTTGGTAATATAGCTGAATTTAAAAAACAGAACAACTGTTAACGATACGAAAAAAGAACGAGCATTTTTAAAATTAACTCAATGACTTCTGTGGACCAATGGTTCCATAGGAATGGTTCTATAGGAAAATGCTAGATTGAAAAAAAACGGCATACACATTAAAATTGCATATATGAAAGAAAACGAGAATACAATAGCTTAAATATTTTACAATGTTCAATAAACATTCTAACTAAATAAAAAATAAATGAAACCAATATAGATCCAATATACAGAAGTATAAATGGAGATCATAAAAGGATTTCCAGCCACCAGAAATGTCATGGAGGATTCATAAAGACTGGCATTTTATACTCCAGGATTAATGAAAACATAGCAGGGATAAAGCCAAATGTATTATGAGGCCCAAGTTCTAGATTCCAGCTATAATTTGTGCCACTTTCTGGTAGAAATAATAGTAAGAGTGTCAGGACTTCATCCCCTTTCCACTTTTTAGACAAGTAGCAAGAGAGGGGTAAAGCAATTGAAAAGACCTTCACAAAAGCTTTATGACCACAGACCGGCATAAAGAAACAGATAAAATCTTCCCCATTAGTGTAAGTAGGAATTTTTTTTTCAAGTGACCCTTCAGGCATACTCTCCCACCTGGAATGACACTGGGCATAAAGAAATGTAACAGTACATTGAGCAGTACAGTTCCCCAAACAACTATACAACACCCAGAGAGTAGCATGCACAGATCCTATTCTACCCATTTCCAAGAAACACAGTTGGTTCCCAGTACAGAACTGGTAATACGAATGCATTTTTTTCTGAGCCTAGTAGTGGATGGCATATAAGACAGCAATGCTATAAAAAGTCCATGGCAAGGTACATCAAGACCTGACTACATGTGTTGTATGGATTCTTAATATTTTGGCCACAGCCTTTTGGGTACCGTAACTGTACCTCTGTGTGCCTCCAACTGTATACAGTTCATTGCATACCACATTATGGTGCAACTCACACCTAAAAGCATAATTCTAGAGCAGGCCTGCACAACTTATCAGGATATAGGGGGCTAAAAATGCCTGGTACTATCCCAGAACCTGGCAGTGCCAGACATTTTGGGGGTTGGGTTTACACATCCCCTTCGCGGATCATTGAAGGCTGCAAGAAAGTCTTTGGTGGTCCACATGTGGCCTGCTGGCTGTATACTGGGCATGTTCTACAGAAAGATACAGTATTTCATGAAGGCACCATATGGTGGCACATAGAGTGTCACTGTCTGAGTCCACCATACAAATCCAAGAGGACTTTATGTGCTACCATAATGAATCTATGGGGCTTTGATGTGTACTCACTCAGTGTCGGACTGGGGTGTCTAGGAACCACAGGTGGAGTTGACTCTAGGGGCCCACCAGTTGAACTGTTTCTAGGCTCACTCTACTCTAAATGACTGTACATGCCTTCTATACTATGCCTCTTGCTCTTTTCCTCTTTTTCTATGCTTTTTTCCTCTTCTGAGGATGTATATGCAGTTAAAAAACAACTTCAGGTCTATCATGCTCTGGGGCCCACTGGGGGTTTTCCTTATTCCCCTGTGGGCCAGTCTGAGCCTGTACTCACTAATCATGTACAATTTGGTATTTACCTTAAGACTGCTTTTAATGAGCCTGAAATATTGCTGTATTGTAACACCAGGCTGTATGGCTAGAAAGCCTAGATTTTTTTGCAGCTCTATTATGCATTGATCAACATCAATCACTATAGGAGGCTACAGCAAATTAACACCAGTTCAGCTAAATTGCGGGAGTTCAAGGAATTCAGTCATAATATGGGTGGTACAATGAGCCTGTATTATAGCCTTGTGAATGCCACGTTATGCACATTGTGTTTTTTTCCCCTTTTTCACTGTAATAGTCTTAATACACTTATAAATGGATTTACACACATTCATGTAACAAATAATAAAATTCAAACGTCTCTTCAAATATTTTTTTCCTCTTAAATTGTAACCAGTTTTGACATCATAATTATCCCCCCTTCCTAAAATGTCCCAATTTTCCACATGCTTTTAAATCCTGAGCAGGAAAAAGACAAGATATTGTACTTCCAATAATAAAAGCATCCATCTTCTCTACCTCCAGGGAAATCAATATCTCAGAATTGACTTTTTCTTAAAAGAAATATTGGATTTTATGATGGATATAAAATCCTTTGTAATCACAGTGACCACAATCATGTTACTTCATGACAGTGATTAAATGAGCATAGAAAATATTTTTAAAAAATATATTTCTGTGCTTTAAAGAGAACTTGTCAATCCATTTGTGCTGCCATGGACAGACACAGCGATTTCAGTGGTATGTCACTTAAGTGTGCATCCTGTGTAGAACACATTTTATTTGTTGCATCCTGGTCCCAGCTCTGTGAGGCAGGAGTCCATTGTATTTTAGAGATGCAGGCTCTGCCCCAGATCGACAACTTCTCTCTGTGCACAGTATACGGTAATTGAGAACGTCATCTGACCACATGTAGGTGGGGAGCTCGCATCTCATACTGTAAATACATCAGACTCCAGGCTTTCAATAAAGGCATCCTGCTGCAAAAAATAAGGTTCTATTAAATTAAAATTTGTGCACATATAAGTGAAGTGACATGCCGCTGCTACACACTGGCAAAAGACTTTGCATATGTCCCATATAATTTAGGACAAGTGACAGGTCCTCTATATATCTTATCCACTGTCTTATCCACCTCTCTCCTCACTACTCCTCTGCCTCTCCTCTCTGCCAATCCCTTCACTGGCTTCCTATTGCCCAGCGAATTCATTTCAAGCTACTAACCATTGCCCTTTAAAAAGGCTCTACATGACCTCCCCCCTCCATACATCTCTGCCTAATTTCCAAATATCTCCCCTCACGCAATCTCCGCTCCTCTCAGAACCTTCTCCTCTGCTCTCCCCTCACAGCTCCTCACACAACCGTTTCCAAGACTTCTCCCCCGTTGCTTCACCCACACTCTGGAAACCCACTGCCCCAACACATCAGACTCTCCCCACTTTCCCCACCTTCAAAAGCAACCTGAAAACCATTTCTTCAGGCTTGCCTATAACCTACACTAACCTGTTGTCACTATTTCCCTCCACAAACATGTCTGCCCCTCACCTTCTGTCTCTTTCCCCCTCCTTGTAGATTGTAAGCCCTCACGGGTAGGGTCCTCTCTCTCCCTCTGTCGTGCCAATTGTCATTATTCACATATCATTGAAACCGTTTGTTTTAGGTATGTAATGTAACCCCCTCGAATGTACAGCGCCCTGGATTCAATGGCGCTCTAAAATACTTAATAATAATAATAATAATAATATCTAGTGACTCCCAGGTGATGTCTTATATGACTACAGAAGTTACCTTTTTTTCTTCCTCTGTATCCGGGCCAAAATTGATATGATGACATCTTCTGACCACTGCGTAGTTTGCTTCTGAGATATCTTTGGTCCCTCACTTCTGCAGCTATCACTAGCATCTATAACAGTGTTTCTCAATTCCAGTCCTCAGGACCCACCACCAGGTCATGTTTTCAGGATCTCCCACAGAATGCACTGACCATAATGAAATCACCTGTGCAGCATAATGATATCACCTGTGCAATGCTAAGGAAAGCCAGAAAACCTGACATGTTGATGGGTCTTGAGGACTGGAGTTGAGAAACACTGCTCTAGAAGAATACAAATAAGTTCAGTCACTTGATCAGACCCCTAAATAAATTCAGACTCCAGAATAAACCCCTAAGTTAATTCAGACCCTTTAATTAAACAGCAGACCCCAGACCACAAATAAAATTATTTAGAAATCAGACTATACTCCTAAAACATACTAGACAATCTTTACCCTCCTGATTTTGGGAAATTTAGCACTGCCACAAGAACACCCCTGACCCATCTATGAATGCCCTTGAGCTTAATGTCCATTTTATCATGTTTTTTTAAACCCCACCCTCTGTGTTTTCCGGTTTCTTGGAGTTTCGCAGAAAAGAAAAACCAAAAAACACATGACCCTATGCATCGCCTACCGCTCCTAACCCACAACTACCAATTATCTAACCCTAGTTTTACCCACTCCCCAAACAACCATCCCCCAATTTCCCCATCTTAAAAGGATGACACAAACGGCAGGTTGGATGAATTGGCCACAGCAGCTGTTTTATAAATAAAAAAGGTAAAGAATAATAAATAACCTTATTTATCAAATATATAAATAACTCTGTATATATAAACCTATATAAAATTGTATTCTCCAAATACAACACATTCAAAAACCCATACGAACAACACATCTACCCATGGAGAAAAAACAATGGTGCTGTGGTGGCTACCACCTCTTGAACCATCTCATAGGGAT
This sequence comes from Phyllomedusa bahiana, assembly GCA_025379985.1. Classification (NCBI taxonomy): domain Eukaryota; kingdom Metazoa; phylum Chordata; class Amphibia; order Anura; family Hylidae; genus Phyllomedusa; species Phyllomedusa bahiana. Next base: position 81,708 of record JAODAL010003204.1, read on the forward strand.
ATCACCTTGTAGAGCTCCCACCTTCGCCAGACCAAGCCATAATGTAACTTAACATTGGAGAGCCATAACCGGTTATGACTCCCCTCACCAATTTCTCACTAACTCCAAGAACCACTTACCGCCACTGCAAACATGCCATGACCCCTCATGCATGTGCAGTACCCCACAGCCCCAGAGCTCTCTTCACCACCTCCCGAATCCCCAATGGCCAGAGGTTCAGCCCCACCGGTACTGAGGTGCACCCCATCATCCCTCAAAAAATTACCTTCCCCTGAATTCCAAATCCACAAGGCATACAAAGATGCCCCTGTTCCGTGCTACAAATGCTCCAGCAGCATGATTTAGTCCAATATGAGCCCTGTTCAACTGCTCGACCGATACAGGGTATCTCCAATAACGCCTTAAGACTATGTCCGACCAGACCATGATCATTCCCAGAAACAAGGACCACAAACACAAAAAATCAAAACGAATGTCTCTAATTAACTCTCTCAGTGGACAGGAACCTAGGTCATTACCCCCGAAAAAAAAAATATTTGGAGCACGATTCCAACTTGCACACCTGTGAATCTCAGGAAACAGCTCACTCCACCTCAGACCTCTCAAGCCCAGCCACCAAATCACTGACACATCTCTTGACACACCCAGCTGTCGTCCATTCAATCGCACGTCCACATGCACAGCACCCAAATGGTGCCTAAAAATCCAAACCAGGCATTGATCACATACTGGGGGAAAAAAAAGGAGGAAAGGGAAGGGAAAACACATGACAAAACAGCACAACTATGAACAATAGTAGACTCAAATGTCTGAAAAACCCGTGCCCCAAGGAACTAATCCCCCCCCCCATTGTCAGCTGAGACGTGATTTGCCAAACAACCCACCCCCCAACCAAATTAACAACTACACCCCCATGGAATCACCCACTAAGGGACATATGTATAAGCGAAAATGATCCGAGTCCCTACCAATCCTGCGAACAGACTCGGCGCTAAGACCCCAACTGGCCACCTCCAAGCCCTAATGCAATAAAGCATTGCCGCAAAACCTACGTGAAGTGGTAGCGGGACAAGTAGGACCCATCCAAATGACGTAACAGCAGTCCAGACACAGACGGCTGTACATCCCAGTAAGCTTGAAAGCAATGAACAGGGCATATAAAAGACCTCAGGACCACCCCCATAGGCCCCTGTCCACCCCTCCCAGACCTGTGCGGTTTGGACCTTCAAACCCAGAATTCCAGACCGCTCCCCAAGAGCCACACATCTTCTTACAATAAACCCCCAACCCTAATCTTAATCAGACAAACCAGCTCCCCCACCCACCACACCCCCAAAAAGGCCAACAAAAAAGCCAAACGAGGGGGTGTGGCCTGGACCTGCATGGCAGCAGCAGCTTGAGCTGAGAGCTCCAGGGAGAATATCCTAACTCAACACAACTAAACCCTTCTATCGCCCCAGATCCGGATTTAATCTGTGGTGGAACATATAGTGTTCTCCTTCTACTATTAGGAAAGACTTGTTGCTTTTGTTACACTGAGGAAAAAGCAAGATATCTTCCAGCTTCAGATGGATAGAAGGAACAGAGACTGTAGACATCTTCTGTGACCCTAGTGATCTCCTGCAAAAGCCTGAACCCTGCACCAGCAGCCAGATTATACTGGGATTTATCATTTACCTTCCTCGGTTCCTGAATCATCTCTGCTGCAGCATAGTGTCTGGTGAGTCCCTGAAACACCCACTGATTTCACATTGAATGCAACCCATGTGAAGAGAAGACTTGTGCTTCCTGATCCTGACACCATTTTAGCCTCAGTGCTCTGCAACAGATAACTAACTACCTGTCTCTGCTCAGGCCACAAGATCTTTTATCAGAGTGGGTAGTTTTACAGCTCTGGCAGCATAACTCTCACCCCCACAACCTCTGGGGAGTATTATAAGTAGAGATGGGCGAATCGATTCTAACAAAGTGGAATTCGTTTAGAATTTCAGGAAAGCTTCGGTTCGGAACGAAGTCGAACTTTGGGGTACTTCGGGTGAACGAAGTGTGCTTTTTATTGATAAAATGGCTGCGAGCACATGGCGCTACATGGGGCAAAGCACTCTGGGAGGAAGAAGGGCATAGCCTGCATGACATGTGCAGAGGTGAAGCCAATCAGAGACCGGCGGGATTCTGTGACGTCACCGCACTATATAAGTCCGGGCGCGACGCCGGGAGCTCACACTCCTCTCACTGTGCTCATCAGGGAAGGTGCTGCCGCGGCTGATAGCTCTTACTGAAGAATTGATTTTTATACAGTGATTTTTGTGGGGTGTCTCAGCTTGTCTCAGAGACTGTTCTCTTAATGTTCTATTTCTAATTTTCTGGGGTATTGGATCTGAAATCCAGTGTGCGTCCACTGCAGCTGCATATACATTCAATATCCAAGTGGGATCTAAGCCAGTTCCTGTTGTATTCATTTAAAGAAACAGCGTTTTTACAATGCAAATACCACTTCATTTTTGGCTGCTCAATTCTATTGCGCAATTTACATCCAGGGGTTAATTAAGCGTTGTTTTGCTGGTGTGCTGACCCCAAGAAACCGTCTTTTTCAACGCCAAAATATATAAATTTTTCCTGTAGCCTAATTCACAAGCAAAGGTTAATTACAACTGTATCTCTTGTTGTGTGGCGTAGAAAACACGCAATTGTAACACGCTACAAAGCTACTAGTTTGTGCGGCTCAATTCTTTGGCGCAATTTACATCTAGGGGTTAATTAAGCGTTGTTTTGCTGGTGTGCTGACCCCAAGAAACCGTCTTTTTCAACGCCAAAATATATAAATTTTTCCTGTAGCCTAATTCACAAGCAAAGGTTAATTACAACTGTATCTCTTGTTGTGTGGCGTAGAAAACACGCAATTGTAACACGCTACAAAGCTACTAGTTTGTTCGGCTCAATTCTTTGGCGCAATTTACATCCAGGGGTTAATTAAGCGTTGTTTTGCTGGTGTGCTGACCCCAAGAAACCGTCTTTTTTAACGCCAAAATATATAAATTTTTCCTGTAGCCTAATTCACAAGCAAAGGTTAATTACAACTGTATCTCTTGTTGTGTGGCGTAGAAAACACGCAATTGTAACACGCTACAAAGCTACTAGTTTGTGCGGCTCAATTCTTTGGCGCAATTTACATCCAGGGGTTAATTAAGTGTTGTTTTGCTGGTGTGCTGACAAAAATAAACCGTCTTTTTCAACGCCAAAATATATATGGACAGCACTCTGCCACCTCAGTTAGAAGATCCACTGGACTACTGGGCAGCCAAACTGGATGTGTGGCCGCAACTTGCCGAGTTTGCAGTGGAGAAGCTGTCCTGCCCGGCCAGTAGTGTGGCATCAGAGCGGGTGTTCAGTGCGGCGGGGGCCATAGTTACCCCAAGGAGAACCCGCTTGTCCACGGGAAATGTGGAACGACTGACCTTTGTCAAGATGAATCAGGCGTGGATCGGCCAGGATTTCCACACACCAATGCCTTAGGCGTCAGTCTGGGTTCAAACTACCTGCCTCAGCCACTATTCTGATGCCGCCACCGCCTGATGCCACACATCTGCTGACAGTTTCTCCATCTGCCTACCACCATCTTTACCAGGGACTGGTATTGCCACCCACCTCAACACTCTGTCATTGTGCCACTCTATGACCTCATGCTGCTGCTGCTGTTGCCGTGACATCCACACTGTGTCATTGTGCCACTGTCTGACCTCATGCTGCTGCTGTGGCTGCTGCCATGTCCTCCACACTGTGTCATTGTGCCACTGCCTGACCTCATGCTGCTGCCACCGTGACCTCCGCTCTCAGTCATTGTGCCACTCTGTGGCTTCCTCCTGTTTTGCCACCTCCAGAATGTCATTGTGCCACTGCCTGATCTCATGCTGCTGCTGTCGTGACCTCCACACTGTGTGATTGTGCCACTCTGTGGCCTAATACTGTTTAGCCGCCTCCAGAATGTCATTGTGCCACTGCCTGATCTCATACTGCTGCCGCCGTGACCTCCACACTGTGTGATTGTGCCACTCTGTGGCCTAATACTGTTTAGCCGCCTCCAGAATGTCATTGTGCCACTGCTTGACCTCATACTGCTGCCGGCGTGACCTCCACACTGTGTGATTGTGCCACTCTGTGGCCTAATACTGTTTAGCCGCCTCCAGAATGTCATTGTGCCACTGCCTGATCTCATACTGCTGCCGCCGTGACCTCCACACTGTGTGATTGTGCCATTCTGTGGCTTCCTCCTGTTTTGCCACCTCCAGAATGTCATTGTGCCACTGCCTGACCTCATGCTGCTGTGGCTGCCGCCGTCACCTCCACACTCTGTCACTAATGTTGCCACCTGAGCTCTCAGCTTGTTTTTTTCCAGCTTTCGCTGGCATGACTTTATCAGGCTACATTCCCGCTTGAGTTTTTTGGTCAGTTTTGCCCTCTTAAGTGCCCAGGGAATTTTATAGTGAAGCGTTTCTAAGAGCGGCGGCAGTCATCTGCGTGTCATACTAAAACAAAAACATTGTATGAAGACCAAAACAAGCTCCCTCTGCATATTTAAGAATGGCAAAACGTTCTACAGCACCCTGCAGGCTCTGTGCAGCCTGGAAATAGCTGCTTTTTAACGCGATTCGTGCCGAAGTAATTCGGAACGAAACAAATTTTGTCGGAAAATTCGACGAAGTGACCGAATCGAATTTTTGAGAAATTCGCCCATCTCTAATTATAAGCACAGTTTTCAGAGAACACACCAGGAAGACACAGGAGTAACTCCCAGCTAAAGTCTGCAAGCCTCCATTACAGACACACATAACAAAGCTGCATTAGAGACCTTCTTCTGTGACAAAACAGGGAGTCCTCTTCTCTAATTATGTAAACCTGGCTCCTTAAATCCTACTAGAAACTGCCAATTACCCTGGGGGAATATCTTTGTAATCTTAAACACCTGATCCCCTGGACTTTTTTCAACATAAATAAAAACAAAAATTTAAACAGACTCTGGCACCCTTCTCATTATTACGGTTACTACTGTGTGCAGCTCGCAGAAGGCAGTCTATCCCACCTTTATGACTTGAAAACTCAAGGTTTAAATTACTCAGAACTTTTTATATAACTAACTCTTCCTAAACACTGAAGTTCTGCTGGAGACAAAGTACTTCATTTCTCCTGCGCATATCCTCTCTGCACTACTCCTACACAGGAGACTATACCACAAAATCTCCATCTTTGAAGCTCTAAATCAGTGCACAAAAAAAAAAGCAAAAAACAAAAAAACAAAAAACACGAACTTGTTTTTCTACATCTCTCTCCCACATCATGGGGGGCACCTCGAAGAAAACAAACAAACAGAAGCCTCCCAAGCTCACAGAATTCTTCCAAAAAACCCTCTCTCAATCTCAGGAGCGGAAAAAATGTGTACCGTTCCCCAATTTATCTCCATCTTCTTCGCATCCAGAGTCTGTAGATATGGAAAGCCAAGACCCACTGGATTCAACTCATCTAACTGAACAGTCACTAAAGAGAATGTTACCTGTTTCAGAGAAACACTGAAAAGCGGACATTATACGAGAGGGGAGATTTCCGCTCTGATATCCAGAACCTGGTTGCCAGAACAGACCATGTTGAAAGAAAAATGGCTGAACTTACTACATCCCACAATCTCCTTATTGACACAAACTCAGCCCTTTGAAGAAGAAGTCTTTAGGTTATCTGCCAAAGTGTTAGATCTTGAAGACCGCTCAAGACATAAAAAACTTCGCCTCAGGGGAATTCCAGAATCTTTTAAAGATAGAAAACACTTCCTCAGTTTCTTGCAGACTGATGTCTTTTGCCCTCCCTGGGGCTCAGAATTAGAGCTCACAGTAGACCGGATTCATCGCCTCCCCAAACCTAAAATATTGCTGCCCCCTTTCCCCAGAGATGTGATAGCAAAACTACACTTTTTCGCACCAAGATAATTTCCTCAAGCCCATAAGGAAGAAGGTGGAACTCAGATAGATTCAGAAATATCTCAATTTATCCTGATCTTTCAGCAGGGATATGCTCCAAAGAAAAGAATTTGCCCATTGACGAAAATTCTCAGAGACCATGAGATTCCTTACCATTGGGGATTTCCTGTAAAGATTATAGTCTTTCGGGATTTGTTACCTCCCTTTGCTTCACTCCCTCAAAGCTGAAAATCTTCTGCAATCTTGGGACTTACTCACAACTCCATCCAATGCTCCTCCAAGAATTGAAGAGATAGACCAGAAATAATTACCCCTATTTGGTCGGAAAAAAAAAAACGTAAAGCCAGATCTGGTCCAACTGACTGAACCAGGATTTGGGGTGATGATGCCATTGATATTCTCCCTTGCTCAACATTATATATCCTTTTTACATTTTGCTCTATATTTTGCTTTCTTTGCAGTTTCTGTGACTATGCGGCCTCCTGCCGACGGACTATTTTTCCCCGCTTGGAAATTCTTCCAAGCTTTTGGGAACTCTGTTTTGCTTTTTCTTATTTTTCATGATATGTTATGTACTTACGTCTTGTCTTCACAGGTTCTACGGCTATTTTGTTTTTTTGCCATGTATGCTATGATGTGTTTCTTACCTTCTATAGTTTCTCCCTCTCCAGTGAGTTGTGACCTTGCACATTTCTCGGCTTTACCACTCTTACCCAACCGGCATCATGGGGATTAAAATTATCTCTTTAAATGTTAACGGACTTAATTCGCCCTTTAAAAGGTCAACCCTCTGGAGAGACATTCTGAAATCCAAGGCAGATATTGTATGTCTCCAAGAGAAACACCTGAGGGGTCTAGATGCCCATAGGCTGCGACATAAGAAAATTTCCCCGGTACACTATCTTACCCCCCTTTTCACAAAAAACAGGCAGGAGTGGCAGACATTATTAAAGAAACGGTTACCTTTTCTCCTAAGCAAGTGATTATTGATGAGAACGGTAGATAAATTATTTTACACTGCTTACTAGATGGGGTTGAGTACACCATTGCCACGCTCTATGCGCCCAATAAGTGACAGCTACGATTTATTACTAGGGTAATTGATAAAGCAAAGTCCCTGCACGGGGGCAACCTCATTATGTGCGGGGACTTTAATATGGTTGTCACGGACGCCCCTGCGACCACTGTCCCGGGTCGCAGGCGCGCCCGTGCCCCTGCACCGAGCGGAGCCCCGTCCCGCACGTCGGGTTCGGGGTCCGCTCGCCTCCCCGTCCCCGCCGGCATGACTTACCCGGCCACGCTCCTGCTCAGGCTGCTTCCCGGGGGCCCCGGGGCGTAGCTCCGCCCCTAGGGGTGGGCGCACGCCGGCAATTTGAATTTAAAGGGGCAGTGCGCCGGTAATTGGTTCATTGCCGGGCACTGCTCCTATTTAGTCTGGTCACTTCCTGCCGGCCCTCGCCGGATCCTTGGTGTTCATACCCATGGTGAAAGTATTCCTGAGCATTCCAGTATTGCCTTCCTGTGTACCGACCCTCTGCTACGTCTACCGTCTACGAACCTTGCCGCCTGCCCCGACCATCTGCTACGTCTACCGTCTACGAACCTTGCCGCCTGCCCCGACCACCTGCTTGTCTACCGTCCACGAACCAGAGCCGTCTGTCCTGACCTTTGTCTGTCCTCGACTACGAGCCTGCCTGCCGTTCCTTGTACCTCGCACCCCTTGGCCGCCACCGCAGGCAAGCCCGCCAGTGGTAGTGACCCGGTGGACACCCGCCGCAGCAAGACCATCCCGCTTTGCGGCGGGCTCTGGGTGAAAACCGGGTTCCCCCTTATGATTCCACTCCCTGGTAGGGGCTTACGCCATCGCCTGCGGTGGTCCAGTGGATCCACCTCCAGAATCGTTACAATGGTTATTGATAAGGACATAGACGTCCCACAACTCTCCCTCCATAACACAGGACTTGAAGTCTTTATTGAACATGGAAAACTTACATGATCCATGGCGGTACTCGCATCCTGAGGAAAAAGACTTCTCATTTTATTCGGCCCCTAATAAATCCTACTCACGAATAGACTTTTTTCTTTGTTAATAGACAAGCCATAGCCATCGTCTTTTCCACTGACAAAGGCATTAGAACCTGGTCGGACCATGCCCCTGTCTCCCTCACGCTAGTAGACCAATTCCCCTCCCCATCTTACTCACCTTGGAGACTGAACACCTATCTGCTGAAATCGGCTCCAATTGTTGATGACATTCGAGATTCCTTAAAGGAATATTTTGACTTGAACTGCGCCTCTGTATCACTGCCTTCCACTCTCTGGTGCGCCCACAAGGCGTTCATCAGAGGTATTTTCCTTAAAATTGCATCTAGAGAAAAACGCAAAAGGGAGAGAAATCTAAATGAACTGTTAGAAAAAATCCGCGAAGCTGATGGCCTTGCTAAGAAATCCCCTTCTCCATTAAACATTGAGAACTTGCGTTCTTTAAGACATCAATTGCAAGTACTTAGTCTCCACAAATATGAAGCCTCTCTTGCCAGACACAGGTGGAATTTTTATATGCAGGGGGATCGCCCGGGAAATTGCTAGCCCGAAGGGTTAAACAGCTCCAGGCCAAATCTAAAATCTCTTCACTCATGGTAAATAGCCAGAAGATAGTGCACCCACAGGATATTGTGAACTCTTTTGCTCGATATTACCAAGCGTTATACAATCTTAAAGATGACCCCTCTCTTCCGCCTGTTGATACCCCGCGTATCCAATCTTTTTTAAGTAATTTGCCCCTACCTAAAGTTTCAGAAGCTCAGCTAGCCTCTCTCAACTCCCCTATTACTTTACAGGAACTCCAACTTGCTATTAATCAGTCCAAATTAAACAAATCCCCAGGCCCAGATGGGTTGAATAATGAATACTATAAGCTCTTTCAAACGCCCCTTAATGAACATCTTCTAGATACTTTTAATTCTTTCACTAATGCAAATTCCCCTCCTGCAGAGATGTTAGCGGCCACAATTGTGACTATTCCTAAACCTGGCAAACCACATGACATAATGTCAAACTTTTTGCAAAAATTATTGCCAATAGGGTGAATGTAGTTCTCCCATCCCTTATCAGTTCGGACCAAGTAGGTTTCGTTCAGGGATGCCAGACGAGAGAGGGGATTCGACGAGTTCTTAATGTCTTGCAGTTTATAAATAAAGATAGAACTCCAGCAGTCCTGCTTTCTCTCGATGGAGAAAAGGCATTTGATCGCATTAGTTGGGCATACTTAAGGGAGGTCCTCCTTAAATTTGGATTATCTGGTCCAATCTTTACGGCAATTACCTCATTATATACCTCGCCTTCTGCCACCCTTGGCAGAGATGATAAGGTTATCTCCCTTAATTGCAGGTGTTGATATTGCCCAGGTTAGCCATAAAGCAAGTTTGTACGCAGACAACGTTCTTATTATGTGCCAAGAAATGGACATTTCAGTTCCGGCTTTACTAGATATACTCCAGTTGTATGCTGAGGTGTCGCTGTATAAACTAAATATTACTAAATCAACCATTTTGCCCATACATTGCCCCTCCCGGATTCGATCCAAACTGCTCCATTTTAATTTTACATGGTCGGACTCATATATTGTGTATCTAGGAGTTAAAATTTTCCCAGACCTTTCCAAAACCATTGAACAGAATTGGGTGGGGTTGTACTCATCACTATCTGCTGAGGTGACTAGATTCGGGAGTTTTTCTCTGTCATGGATAGCTAGAATCAACCTTACTAAGATGCTTCTTCTTCCTAAGTTTTTATACCTAGCACGAGCTCTTCCTTTTATCATTCCTACGGCACTGTTGCAGAAACTCCAAACCCTGATTTTAAAGTTCATTTGGGGGTCTAAAAAACCTCGCTTTCGGAAACAGTATCTTTATCTCCCAAAAAAGCAAGGAGGGATGGCTGTCCCTAATCTATGGGCATATAACATTTCCTCTATTCTGGAACCGGCCTTTCTCCATTGGAATGTCCCTCATTTACACCGTTGGACACATATTGAAAATGCGTTGTTATCCTCGGGCTCTGTTAAGGACCACCTTATGGCAACTTTATTAGGATTTCCTCAACTCCCCTCTTCGCACTACGCCCTGGCTACCACCCAACATTTGCTTGCTGTGTGGCAGAAACATATAGCGGGTAAACATAAAATACATATTAGTAGGAAATACTCCCCACTGTCTGTTATATGGATCTATTCCAGACATCCGTTTAGAGCCTTGGATTTCCAGAGGAGTTTGGGTGCTTGGGGACCTATTTTCTGAAGGGGTTTTTAGGACATTTGAGGATCTTGCTTCTCAGTTCTCTTACCTAACTCACAGTTCTATGTTTATCTGCAAATTAGGCATGCAGTTTCCTCCTTACCTAGCTTTTCGTCTACATTGCCCAGATCACTCTTCCATTACTTTCTATTGGATAACCATCGCCATGTGAAGGGCCTTTCGGCTGCCTATGCTACGTTAACGGATGCAGACGGGAATGTTAAACTAGACTACATGCTCAAATGGGAAGTGGAGATGTCTAAATCCTTCTCGGTAGAGGAATGGTGGAAGGCATCAATCTCAACCTCTAAGCACTCAAAGTGCGTTAATCACTTGGCCCTTTCAAGGAAGATTCACCTTAGGTGGTATCTTACTCCAGTTCGAACTGCCCATATCTTCCCAGGATCTTCTAAGATGTGCTGGAGGAACTGTGGTATGGCTGGTTCTTTGTCACATATGTGGTGGTCATGCCCAGTGATTACAACTTTATGGATCAGGGTAGAGGGTTTGATTCAGCAATTATATTGTCCACAATTCATTCTCACACAAGAACTTGCATTATTAGACATTGGTATGGATGAAATTTCCTTATTCTTATCAAACGGTGATTCAACATATTTTAATTGCTACCAGACTCACCATTGCTAGTTATTGGAAGTCATCCCTCACACCAAACTTCATAGAGGTTGTCAATAGGGTTAATATACAATTTCACAGTGAATTGAATCTCATAACTCCCCCCACTTAGTGTCGAAACAGAGACGAAAGTGGAAGATTTGGATGAGCTCGACTTTTGCTAATTAATGCTCTATGATTACTTCCTTACCTGTGTACTTTTATTTAGAATTTACTTGAATTCCTTATATAAAAAAAGAAACTGTGGTTTTAAAGATGTAGACTTATCTGCTTTGTTTATCATGCATGATGTTTTGCATTTCCTAGTACTACATGGCTTATTATTGTTTTACCTGTTTTTGTTTGGATTATATTCTGGACTATGTCCTGTTTTTCTTCCTCTGTAAACAAAATTTTCTTCAATAAAAAATTTAATAATAATAAAAAAAAAAGCAAAACGAAACAAAACTGCCTAGAAACTAGAAACACACACTGGTCCAAGCTCCCCCCTAATCCTCTCCAGCAAGTGAAAAACAATTGGACGTCCACCCACTCTCTTTTGTTCCTTTCTAAGAACCTTTAAGGCCTGTATCACCAAGTCGTCCTTTGTAACATCCTTCATCCTCCACCATTAAAGCCAAAAGCCAAAGCAGACACAAAGATGGTAACTTTGGATGGCGACCAGCCTTCGTTGGCAATATACCCAAAAAAAGAGAACAGTACCCAGGCTCTCTCCGCATCTAAGACCACACTACCCAGCCCCCTCAACCACCATTCCCAAATGGACCAGAAAGCCTCGTATGCCACCCAAGTCGATTAAGCTAATGATTCCCTAAACAACCTGCCTGATAAATTCACACCATGTTCCACAGGTGCTTGGGACACTCCACTCCAATGCCGTTGACCCGGAGTAAAATTTTTGAAAACCATCCCACTTTAGAAAAGACAAAGCATCAGCCAAAGCATTCCGAGTCCCTGGTACATACTCCACCACCACCCACAGATTCAAATCCAGACAACGTAAAACCAGTTGACATAGCAGCCGAATAACTGGTGGCTAGAAGGCCGAAAGGAAATTGATGGCCTGAACCATCACCATGTCACAGTAAAATTACACCTTCCTATCCCTTAAATTAATGCCCGCGGTGTGGAAAAAACTGGGCCAGAGGAACACCTCCCGCCATCAGTGTTGTGCCCTGACCCACAGAACGCCAACATGGACAGAGCAGCAGGAGAGGAGACAATAATATGATGACGCCTGGCAGGCCCACCAACTGGATCATCGCCAGGGCGGCCCACCGTATCACTGCCATCAAGAGCCCCAGTAGGCAGACCGTGAGAGGAGTGATGAGGCCCTCTGTACTCTGCTGGGCCCTCCCACCTACCCGTTTGGATTCCTCCCAGGCCGAGCCACATGGTTGCGAGCCCCAGAATGTGTCCTCTAGCCTGGAGGGTCCCAAGAGAGGCTCCTGTGGTGCAAACCAGGGCCGTAGAGTTGGAAAACCAAAGCCCCGACTCCAACGCCTCAATTTTCATATTCAATATTGGCAAAAAAGTTTTATCTAGAGAAGCATGGTGGATCTTACGTCTTAATACTAGATTTCCTGCTGGTATGAACAAAAGACATGACATTATGTTCCACTATTAGAGAATTTTTCATTCCAGTTATGTGTATTTTTTTCTCAAATATATAGGGATTCTTATCATTTTTAAATGGATATCTTGGTACACCTGATGTGGGTCATGTGACCCTATGAGATATAAGGAGATACTCCGTTGAACATGTCATGTCATGAGTAAGGGAGCGTTTGTTAGTCTCCTGAAACGCGTAGACTTTTTTGTACACTAACATGTAGTGCATTGGCACCTTTTTAACATGTATTTTTGGAACACTTAATAAAGCTGCAAGCAATCATCTGTTTTTAAGAAATTTGGTGAGAAGTTGTGTTGCTGGATATTTTCGTTTGTTTATATTTTTTCATTGGGACGCCACTGTGAACGTCTTCATCATCCCTTTCCGTGCAACCATCTTTCTTCACACAGGTGAGCTAAAGATTTTCTATTTTGTTTTAATTTTCCAAACCTCCGACTCCTTATACATGGCGCATGTTTAAGTGATAACTTTACTGTAGTAAAATGGTAACATCAGGCTGTTTATCACCTTATGATACAATCAAGCTATTTAGGTCGAACAGACACTGATAAGCAAAAGAGTAACAATGTTCTGATCTTTTGAACACTTGTGGGTAGAGTTGAAGAAAAAGCTGTATTTGCATCCAAGTCCAGTCTGCACCAACATTGGGAATGTGTAGAAGAGACCTGGGATCAGATTTTGGTCAAGATATGCTTGAATCTGATCCAGAGCCCAGAAGGATTCAGGCAACATTGAAAACCAAAAGGTGGATTTCCCAAATACTAACAAAATAATACAAATTAACATTTTGATTTTTAGGAGCAAAACAGTAACAATGCAGTTATAGGAAAGAGAACTAAGCAGATGCTAAATACTTGCAAGTCAAAGTTATGTATAAGATAGATAAGATGACTGTATATAAAATTACAGTAGCCTCATGTGCAAAGCTGTAGTGGATGGTGAGATATGGAGCCGAAAAGTCACAAGTTCAAAACATTTTTACCATTTTGCTCGTCAGTGTAAAATATATTTATTGGATATGACCTTAGAACACAAAAAAATTATAAATATGAAAAACATGCAGGAACATATATGTGGAGTCTCTGAATTTGTTCTGAGAAATAGTATTGCCTCCATCAGATCCTGCATACATGACCTCACATCTGGTCTCATTATTTCCAGGCTAGAGAACGTCATCTCTACACTAACTAGGGTTGGGGGCAAAGCGGTGACCACAGGGGCAACACCTCTAACAATGTCAGGGTATAAAGGAATTGCCTCAGCCACAGTCAGTTTTGATGAATGGTTGAACTCTTCTACTTCTTTGAAAGCAGGTGAAAATGGGAGCAGAATCTTTTCCCCTGGGGCAGCTCTTTGCCTGCTCCATGTCATCAATTACACTCCTCATGTGATGAGGCTGAAGATATGGGAGCAGTAGCACTGGCCGAACCCAATTCCTCTTGCTCATCACATTGCATCAAACTAACTGAACTAACTTAGTATATATTTTGGAGTTGGAGTCGGTCCATTTTAGGAAGACTCCAACTCCTGAAAAATAGGCACTGATTCCACAGCCCTGGTGCAAACGGGCCTTGGGGGTGAAGTCTGACCAGGCCCCTTGGTGGGGAAGACAGCTGCCCAGAAGAGGGCATGTTTCTGACCTGTGTCTGCAGTCAATCGCATCCACGAGCCCCGGCTGCCTGAAAATAAAGCTGGCTGAGGCCAGTCTTAAACAAAAGCCTGTGTCAGAGTGCCATACATTGAGGTGCCAACCGTTAACCAGAACGGCGATCCAAGCGCTAAATGACCCCGGAATGGTCCAAGAGTGTGTCCGGACGCAAGTTAGTCGTCACAGTAGATATCCCCTTTTTGTATGGGCTCGATTTGTAACAAAATAAATAAACAAACAAACATCTCGGCCGTCTGGCCACTTACTAACTCACGGAGACCCTCTCTAAGCCGTAGTCTGAGTCTACCACTCAGGACCAGTAGAGTACCTCGTTAACGAGTCCCCATTGGTACACAGACTTCCCACCAGCCTGTGCGGCAGAGCCTCTTGTCCAGCTCCACTGCTGCTCTATTTTCTGGAAGCAACCACGTCCCTCGATCACCTGGAGTAGGAGGCCTCTAATAGGTCTCCAAAGACCTACCCAATATCTGGGCTGGAACACGGGGACCTGGAACGTGGGAAAAGCCACCCACCTGCAGGTGTTCCAGGGAAGCCAGCCCATAAAGGCTGGATATCAGCCATACATACAGCTGTCAGCAGCCTAGTGTTGATGACTGATAACCATTGGCTACCCTCACCAAGACCAGACCCTTGGTGGCACATTTCTAGGAGGAATCCTGACATACGCCACCTAGTGGCATCACCATGCGACTGCATAAGGACGCTCTGCCACACTACGAATAGATAGGAAACTGTTAATGTACACACATTGCAAAGTGACTTGTTTTTGCAAGATCTTTAACATTAAAAGCAATCTTTGTAGTGAGACAACCCCTTTAATTATGCAGGCCTGCCTAAAGATAAGCCCACACATGGTGGAATATTTCTGCAATAAATCTAAATACATATCTTGTATACAAATTTTCCTGTGGATTAAATGAAGCCATCACCTCTGCTTCACAGAAATTGACAGACTATGGATCTTAAAATCAGTACCATGAGTCCGTTCTGCAGCAAAAAAAATACTGCAGAATGTGGCTAAAATTTGTAAAATCTCATCTAATCTCCTGGTACTTTAATCTGCTGCAGAAATTATCTACACATCTGCAAATAAAATCCACAACAAATCTGTTCCATGTGACGTAGTTTAAAGGGGGTTTAAAATTTGGGAAATTAACTATCCAAGAAACTATAGAATACCATAGAGATATAAAATGCCATCTTAAATTCATCTATAATGTTATGAGACTGAAAATGTTTGATATGTTATGTTTTGATGCTAACCATATCCACTGAGTATCCCCCGTTGGCCCCATAAACTGCTAGGGTCAAAGTCTGGACACGCATACAGTTAGAAACATGCCAAGGAGCTCAGAGCCAGGAGAACCAGGAGATTATCAGTGCCATATTTCTAACTGTATAATCGGGACGTACATACAATTGAAACCTATGGCCGCCAACTACTGAGGGCCATTGGCAAAGCCTATGGCCCACAGTGGTAAGCAGTGCAGGTGGTAAGATGTGCCAATCACGCCTTCTGAGCCGCTCTTGTCTCCTAGGCCAAAAGCACTAGGCCTGAGGCTTTTGGCCTGGAAGACGCGGGGAGCAGCATTTTCTGTATGGAGCCTGGGTTACAGGGCTGAATGGAAAATGATGGCCATACATCCATCACCTCCACCACCCCAGACCTCATTAAGGTTCTAAAAAGGTAATGCATCCAGAAATCTGGTGATAAACCGTTACAATGAACACAGCGATGTAACAAACTAAATATGAATGAGTGCACTGAACACTGCCTGGACATGCAGCTGGAATTCTAAAAATGTCTTATATTGACGTAGCCAAGAGGCAGTGTAATAGAGATGTGAACTTAATAGGAAGTAAATAGTTGACGGGCAGTGCAAAGTGTAGTCTATCCAAGTGGGGTTCCACACCCAGTAAGTTCAGGCACCCCAGAGTCACCACTCCTGGGGCACTTTGCACCTCGGACTTTCAAATCCCACTGAGATCTACTGGCTTCGATCTTTTGATTGGGTTGCGTACAGTCCACATATACAATAGCTCACAAAAGTGAGTATACCCTTCACATTTTTGTAAATATTGGATTGTATCCTTTCATGGGACAACACTGAAGATATGACACTTGTAACAATGTAAAGTAGTCAGTGTACAGCTTATATAACTGTGAAATTTGTTGTGCCCTCAAAGTAACTCATCACACAGTCATCAATGTCTAAACCGCTGGCAACAAAAGGGAGTACACTCTTAGGTGAAAATGAACAAATTTTGCCCAAAATGTCAATATTATGTGTGGCCACCATTATTTTACAGCACTGTCTAACTCTCTTGCTCATGGAGGTCTCCAGAGCTTCACAGGTTGGAATCCTCTTCCACTCCTTCATGACGACATAACGGAGCTCGTGGATGTTAGAGACTTTGTACTCCTCCAATTCATGTACTTAGTCTGCTTTTCTTCAGCAAACCATTTGTGGGCTTGGTTATACATCATCTTTAGAAGAGGCTTCCTTCTGGGATGACAGCCATGCAGACCAATTTGATGCAGTGTGCAGCGTATGGTCTGAGCACTGACAGGCTGACCCCCTATCCCTTTAGCCTCTGCAGCAATGCTGGCCGCATTCATACATCTATTTTGAAAAGACAATCTCTGGATATTACACTGAGCACATGCACTCAACTTCATTGGTCGACCAAGGGGAGGCCTATTTTAAGTGAAACCTGTCTTGTTACACCGCTATATGGTCTTCGTCACTGTGCTGCAACTCAGTTTCCGGGTTTTGGCAATCGTCTTATTGCTTTACATAAAGATGGCTTAGGCTATAATTATTTCTTTTAGATCCTCAGAGAATTCTTTGCCATGAGGTGCCATGTTGAACTTCCAGTAATGAGAGAGTGAGAGAGCGATAACAAATTTAACACACTACCTCCCCATTCACACCTGAGAGCTTGTAACACATTGATGACTGTGTGTTGAGTTATTTTGAGGGCACAACAAATTTACACTGTAATACAAGCTGTTCACTGACTACTTTACATTGTATCAAAGTGTCAGATCTTTAGTGTTGTCCCATGAAAAGATAATACAATATTTACAAAATGTGAGGGGTGTACTCGTTTTGAGATACCATATCATCCAGGCCTGCATACACCCAGAACAAAACACCAATGTGCATTGTACCTGTTCATACAGCAGTGGCCCAGGTCAAATCGACTGATAAGAATGGATACTACACTTGATCTTAGCCGAAAGGCTGAGAAGCTCATTTAAAGGGGTTTTGCCACGATGTAATGTCGACGTGGGATCCTCCAACATGGGTATTTAATCACTTTTCTCACTATATGTGATTAAAATAATTGCAGCCGGAGAGAGCTACAGGCTACCTTACCTGCCCTTAGTTACTTAAAAGCTTGCATTAGATAAGGGCCAGGCAGAGTGACAGGGTTGAACTGGCCGGGCTTGCACAGAGCACACTTCTTATCTGATGAGAGGGAGTGTGAAGGAGGCTTTCAAGGGGCCGTGGAGAAATATGTTTTTCTTTTGTATTACAGAATTTCCCCTAGTTGTAGTGTGATTATTTGAGTGAACATTGCACACGATCCCTTATGCATGGCTCTGTGCTCTGACCAGCTCTCTCTCTCTTTCTCAAGCTCAGTGTGCTTTGTTTACTTTTGCACTTTTGCACTTCCTGGCAAATCCCCTTTAATCTTTCACCATGGCAGCAAGAACTTCAGCTTTTGTGCATCATGAGGCCTTAAGGTAGTCAGGTGAAACTATCATGGGGTGCCCCATAGATAGAGGTGATTGGAGATTGAGTGGTTTTGTCACCAGGTTATGGGCAAGTCCCTATGCTTATATAGAACAGGCAAGTAGTATGTTGTTAATTATACTAATTAAGTGTTGGCAATCTCAAATGTTCCTGACATGCTGGTGGCAAATGGCTTCCGGTGCAGTAAGGTGAGAGACAGTAACCCAAGAGTGTTCTGGCCTGCAAAAAATTGTCTTTTTCTGCAGCTAGAGCTCATTGACGTTTGAGAATGCTGACTGGACAGTGAAAGAAGTGTGATGCATTGCTGACTCAAAGACAGATGTGTGAGGGGGCAATAAGGCAGGGTATCTGGATCCCTGAGAAACAGAAACAAAAATGACAAAGGAAATCAGGAAGAAGATGGAAGGAGACAGCTACTCAACTAGTGGCTGCTGGTGTAGTAATAAGTCATCAAAAGTAAGTGGCACTGGTGCTGCACTGACTGACAATGCACTCGTGGTGCTAGTGTCAGAGCTAACAACTCTGAGCCCTCATGGCCCTTGTTAAGGGGACAGGAAACAGTTTGGGATTACTAATGTTAGCCACCTATTTGTCTAGTAGGCTAGATGGGGCTAAATACCTACCTACTGGGGGGTACATACCTACCTACCTCTTGGTAAACTTATATACCTAATTAACACCTCTCCTCCACATGGTCAATTTCATGGCTCTTCATTTTTTTCCTCCCCGCTTTCCAAAAACCATAACTTTTTTATTTTTACGTTAACAGCTTTTTTTTGTGAAGTAAGAAGTACTTTTTATGGTGCCATTGACCGTACCATAGAATGTACTAGGAAACAGAACAAAAGTTCTAAGTGTTGAGAAATGTGAGAAAATACGGGCTTGCACCATTTTTGTGTGGGTTTTGTTTCTGTGGTTTTCACTAGTGTTGAGCGATTGCGTTGGCTATCGAGATCGATCGATAGTCGTTAGTCGGCCGCTATCGATAAGGTTTTTCGATAGTGAGCATCGATTATGCGCGATGACCATTAAAGTCTATGGGAGAGCAACAACACCTTCATTATTACACCCAAACAAGGTGTAAGAGAAGCTGAAATTAACATTCCACAACAGTCAAATGGTACGTCCTACATCTTAGGCAACACACTTAGGTTATAAAAGTCACAGAAAAAAAAGTCACAGACCATTTACTATCCCTGTCTTGTACCACAGCCTGACCCTTAAACCTGCATCACCCACAAATTAAAAAGTGCCAGAAGGCAGTATGATTTGAACCATCATGTTA
The DNA here is from genome assembly GCA_025379985.1 of Phyllomedusa bahiana. Classification (NCBI taxonomy): domain Eukaryota; kingdom Metazoa; phylum Chordata; class Amphibia; order Anura; family Hylidae; genus Phyllomedusa; species Phyllomedusa bahiana. The sequence continues at coordinate 100,953 of JAODAL010003204.1, forward strand.
CTTGAACTGGACATTGAATATCCCTGTCCTGGAACGCAGCATGAGCCCCAAACCTGCATGACCCCCACATTTAAAAAGTGCCGCAAAAAGGAGTCTTTCAACCACCATTTTAGTTTCACTGGACATTGACTATACCTGTCCTGGGCCACAGCATGAGCCCCAAACCTGCATGACCCCCACACATCCCAGTCATGACGTCGCACACACATCTCACCCTGCTCTATTCTGTAATCTGATCTGCTGGCCGCCAAAATTACAGGAAGCCGCGAAAATGGCGCGATCTTAATATATGATGCACAGATTTTAGCCTTAATTATCGCATGATCTAAAAATTTCGATCACCATAAAAAACTTGCCGATTTCAACTTTGTCGATAATAATCGCTCAACACTAGTTGTGAGCAGAAGATAAAACAATTTATAAACTGTAATTCAATGTGAAATTTGCTGCTTGCAGAGCGATTTATTGTAAATTGGCAACAATAGTTGGGAACTTAAAACAAGGAAACCAGAATACTTTTATTGAGCCGCCAATTCTGGAGTTAAAAGTGTTTTTTAATGTCTCTAAACATTGTAGATTAGTTCGTAATGGTTGCTTTTCTAATGTTGAAATCATTGAAATCATTATTAAAATCATGAGAGGCGGCAATAGAGGTGGAAATGATTCCTAATCAGTCAAGCGGGATATCGGATCATTAACACGAGTGTGACGTATGGCTTGGATCATAGAATTAATTTTCATTAGGTATTATGTTTTTCATTAGTCTTGTAACAAGGCAGAAGAGGTACTTGTATGCAGGTGTAGGTTAAATTCAGTTTTATGGAGAAAAAAACTTAGGGTGACATGTCACCATTTATTTGGTGTATTTTGCGCCCAAAAACTGTTGTAGTCCTATTCCATATAAATATGAACTGTCATACACCAAAATTAGGCGCAGTTTGTGCAAGGCACAGCACATTTGAATGCACCTAAGTTATGCACCTGAAATATGCTAGCAGTGCACCTAAGATATGTTATGCTCCTATATTATGTACCGCAAATATACTATGCAAGGAATACCACACGCCAGATTTCTGACAGGTTCATACATTCGGGCGCACTATACACTCATTTAATGCGCCTGAAAACTCGCGTGGCGAAGCCTCTTTTCTGACATATTTTAAAGAGGATTACTGAAGTTCTTGTTTTATGAGGAATAAATGGTGCTGAGCTTTTCTGTTTGGAGTTTGGATTATTGAGTACCAGAGGAGCCATTTTGTAGGAATAGCTCACCCTAGCATGCTTGAATCAAAGTTGACTGTTCATGAACAAGAATTATCATGACTAGTGATGAGCGATTGTGTCAACTATCGTTATCGATTCGATAGTCGATATCGTCAATTATCAAGACGATTTCCGATAGTAGATAATAGACTATCGCCGATGACCATTAAAGTCTATCGGAGAAGAACAACACCTTCATTATTACACCCAAACAGGGATGGAGAAGCTGGAATTAACATCCACAACAGTCAAATGGATACGTGCTACATCTTAGGCAACACAATTAGGTTATAAAAGTCACAGAAAAAAGTCACAGACCATTCACTATCCCTGTCTTGTACCACAGCATGACCCTTAAACCTGCATGACCCACAAATTAAAAAGTGCCAGAAGGCAGTATTATTTGAACCACCATTTTACTTGAACTGGAAATTGATTATCCATGTCCTGGGCCACAGCATGAGCCCTGAACCTGCATTACCCCAAGATTAAAAAAGTGCAGAAAAAAGCAGTCTTTTAACCACCATTTTAGTTGAAGTGGGCATTGACTATATCTGTCCTGGACCGCAGTATGACCATTAAACCTGTCTGACCCACAGATTAAAAAAAGTGCGGAAAAAGGAGTTTTCAACCCCCCTTTTGTTTCACTGGAATTACTATCCGGGCCCGGGGCCCACGCATGACCCCCAAAACCTGCATGACCCCACTTTTAAAAAAAGTCCCAAAAAAAAAAAGGGTTTTTCAACCACCATTTTATTTGAATGGACATTGACAAACCCTGTCTGGGCTACAGCATGACCCCCAAAACCGCATGACCCCCACTTTAAAAAAGGGCCCGGAAAAAAAAGGGTCTTTAAACCACCATTTTAGTTGAACGGGAAATTTGCCCTACCCCTGTCCGGGCCACAGCATGCCCCGGGGCCCGAAGTTACAGTGGGTGGGGTTGAAAACCCCGGTGGCGCCCATCTCTATTAACACGCAGGTAAAAATGCCTGATGGCAGCAACAAAAAACTGTGTGCTGAAGCAGGGCGGAAGCAAAAGGTGAGAACCCCCTTCCTTGTACACAGTAAATCCCGGGGGTAGCGCTTGCCCCTCGATGAGTGTGGCCAATTGAGTTCACTTGGAAATACTGGTGGTTAACGCCCTGTTACACCGGGTGCCCTTTATTTGGCATTCTTTTTCTCATTTTACTAAACGTGTGGGGGAAATGGTTCTGTACTTTGTTCTTGCCGTGCCATACCCCATGCCCTCTGTAACCTAATCTGGTAAATTTTTTCCTGTACTCCCTTGTACAATCAGGGGAATTTTTTTTTAACGTATTTTGTACTGTAGTTTTTTTAGTATTTTAAAATTCTAGAAAACTTTTTTTAAAAATAGGATGGAATCCCACCATGTCTTTGTTTTTTTTTTTTCATTGTATTAAATGGGTTGTCTAATACAGGGATTGATAGCATGTTAAAGATTTGCAAAAAAAGTCATTTTGCAATATGTGCCCTTAACGTGTCTACCTATTCCTGTTTTGACGCACCACACCCTGAGCCACTTTGACAATTGTGAAGAAAAATGTCTGTTAGAAACAACATTTTTTTTATAGGACTTTTAGATAGTGATGTCACAGCAAAATGCCCCCAAAAATTCAAAGCTGCCCTTGAGCCACTTTGGTCAATTGTGAAGAAAAATGTTGTTAGAAAAATTTTTTTTAATAGGACCTGTGATTGCTGCTTTTCAAAGCGCATGCCCCAAAAAATTAAAAATGAATTCTCCCACTTTTAAAAAATTGTGGGGGAGAAATCCCATTAGAAGCCACATTTCTGTTACAAAGGCCCATGATTATTGCTGTATTTCACGGCTACATCCCCCCCAAAAAAAAATTATAAATATGACTTTCACCCACTTTTAAAATTGTTGGAGAAATCCCACTTAGCAGTCACTTTCTGTTCCAAAGGGGGCCCTGATTATTGCTGTATTTTCCAGCAACTGCCTAAAAACCCATTGACAGGCAAAAAACTTCTTAAGAAAAAGTGGTAAAGGGAAAATTCGGTTTTGTCATGAAACCTTGCTGTCTTTTACATTTTCCCTCACAGCAAAACCAGAAAAGAACTGTTGGGAAAAAGAGAATAAAAATTGCAGAAAAGAAATGTAAATTTAAAAAAAAAATTTTTCAAGAGGACCATTTCTGTTTGAAAAGGAATGTGAAGTAGATGGAAATAATCGGGACCTGGGCAATTGGGGCCCACAACATCAGAGATCCATGCCTGATTCATTTGATAAAAAAGTCAAAGACCACATTATTTGTGGAAACCCGGGATGCGTTTGTCGATGACACCTCCAGCTGGTGAAGGTCCGCTAGTATGAGCTGGCTGTGGGAAAAAAACTCCTAGGGGCTACGGCCAGTTTGGGCCATTCGTCCATTTTGGATACCCAAAGTTTTTGGGTCGGAACACATGCAAAAACATCGGTTTGGGGAACGCAGTTGTCGTGACCTGATTTTAAAGTATCTCTGGTGTGGATGTGTGCCCTGATTGCATTCGTTGGTGGGTGGTAAAAAAGATTCCCAGAGGTCACCCATTAGGCTTTGCCACCTTCCCTGTGCCGCTAGCCTACTTGGCCCTTTGCGTCACGTCGCTGAGTTGTTCCCCGTACATTTGGGGACGTGAAGCAGAGCAACGATGTCTCCAGTTGATCAATCGAAAGGGTCTCCTTTTCCCTGCTTTTACTCTTATTTGGGTGGGGGGAAAGGAAAAGTGCTGATTTTTGTTTTGTCCCGGGGATCCGGAGGGTGGCCCCCCAGTAACTGTTTTTCTTTTTGTTGGCCTTAATGCGGGGATCATGTTGGGGAAATGGGCGTCCAACATATGTGAAAAAGGGAGCCTTGATTTCCAGCCTCTGGGTCGGGGGGGCACTAGCAAAATGATTTCCTCATCTTCCTCTCCGCCTCAAATTTGCCCCAAAACCCTTTCCAAGGCGGGCTGGGGTAACATCGGGTCTGGGGAATACCCCCTCCCCCTTTTCCCCCTCCTCCTCCGCCCCTCCGGCACAGTTCAACACGCCCTGACTTGTGAGATGATCCCACCTGAGAGCTGATGTGCCCCTTGCATAGTTTGGGACCCCCAAAAAACCATCCCAAATGAAGCCGATAAAATTGTGAAACTGTCGGGCCTTGTGGATTTGCGGAGGGGAAAGGCTCCATGCCCGCATTTGTGTCAGTCCCTCCCCGTCGCTGGCGGGATTTGTTTCAGGTGTCCCAACGATCGTTCCAGAAAATAAAATCCCAAATGCTCCAAAGGGCTTGTCCGCCCTGCCATTTGGTGGCTTCTTAAAAATGGGAAGGTGGTGCAGAGCCTTTCACCCGCCCCCCACTCTCGGTGGTTCAACACCCCGAGGTCGTACCGCTGCGTCAGCCCTGTGTCCCTTCGTATGCGTTTTGGGATTGCGCTGCTGCCAAAACGCTGGAGCAGTGGAGGGTGGAAAATTTCCCGCGTGTTGCCCCGTCAACAATGGAGGTTGCGGGAGGGCCGAGCTGCGCTGCAACGCGCCAGGCGGCGAAGCAGGGTGGAACGGCGGGGGAAAGTGCGAAACTAGCCTGAGCCTTCTTCAGCAGGGTCCGCCCGGGGAGCTCTTTAGAAATTTCTGGACGCAAGGTTCATGACATGTGCCCGGCAAAGGGATGTGCTCCCCCCCTACGATTTAAGGGCGGCCAGCGTTTTTGCCCGTTATCGCCCAAACCTTGCCCGGCACAAGGTTTTGTCACCCCGCCGGCTCGGTCCCCGTTGCTTAGAGCCGTCCCGCTCCCGACCTTTTGTGGGACGGACTCCAAGGCAGATTAATTTCAACTGGCCTGGTGTTCTGGGCACGTGGGTGTACCAGAGGCCCTTTGGGGGAAAAAGCCCTGCACCTCCCTGCGGTTTTGAAGAGGGTTTTTGGCCCAGTGAGAGCCCCATCACCCCCCGGAATCCACCAAATCACCCAGGAGTGTACAGGATTAGCGGCCCTTTGGCCCTGTTACTAGTCCATGTGGGGGGTGGTGGTTTGGACTTTTCGGCACGATGCAGACAAGCGCTTGAAAATTTTTGATGCACGTGCTGGCCCGGGGAGGGCGGCTTTTCTGGGAAAGAAAAAGCCTGCTCAGATCTGGTATTGGGGGGCAAGCGAGGGCCATGACGTGGCGGAAAAACCCTTGTGTCCCCCAGACGGAAAGGGAACATTTCCAAGGCCAAAGCCTGGAAGCCGCATTCAGGGTTTTGGTTTGGGTGGTTTTAGTTAAAGTGTTTCTTCTGCTCCCAAACCTGGAAAAACGAAGGCTGGCTGCTGAATGGCCCCCTGTACGGCGTGAGGGTCATCAAACTGGGGGAAGGGGAAAAGGGGTTTTGGTTTGGGTCTCTGGTGGTGCTGGTGTACTCGGGGGCACGGTGGGACTGAAACGGAGGCTGATCCCTGACATGACTTAGAGAACATGGGGGCGGGACGCTTGGTGGTGGCGGGGGGAGGAGGAGGCGGGGGGGGGGGTGGAAGGGTTGGAAGCCGGGGTCGGTCTGCCTTTTTTGGCCAGTGTTCCTCCTGTAAATTTTGATTCGTTGTGCTAGACATGTTGGTGGTGGTTAACCACTTAAGGTTTTGCTTATTTGCGTTTTCGGCAAAGGCGGTTTTGACATGCTGGGTGAACAGGGCTTGCTCAAAAAAGGCCCCCGGTTGAGGGTTGGCCTTTTTTAAGGCGAAAAAAGCGGGGGCGGGGTTTGGCTGACGTGGCGGGGAATATACGCGGCTTCTGCGACCCCCCTCTCCCTTTTTGTGGGGGGACCCCCTTTGACATACCCATCGTCTTCCCCCCTTCCCTGATGAAGCCTCGCAAGCAAAATTTGCGGAAAAGCCAGGATGGATCGCAATGTCTCATCATATCTCATCATCAACACAGGTGACTTGGTCGTCCTGACTTTTGATGAGAAGCTCGGGTAAAGCAAGGGGCACTGAAGGCATTGCCGACCGCCCCGGGGTTTTTTTCGATTGACCGACTTCCCTTTCCCCCCTCTGATGGCATCGTAACTGGGCTCAGAGCAGAGAAAATCATCCTTTTTGGCCTCTTGATCTGTTAAATGCTTGCCCCAACCCCTTTTGTCATAAAGAGGTTTCAGAAAAGGTTATCCACGTGGTGGGTACCGAGTTGACATTTGGGCTCTTATGTTGGCAGATGTGATGTGTGATGCGCATTTGTGGCCGTGATGCGGGGGACGGGAGTAAGATGCTAGTGCGGTTGCATTAAACCCCTGAAGGACGTTGGCGACGTTTTCGTTACTAGATTCCGGGGGCCCTGCCCAACGATGACGGGCCCTGCGGTCCTGCAACTGCGTCGCTGGATGGTGTTGTCGCCAGCAGGGAAAAGGGCACCTTCTTCGTACCTCTACCTCCTGTGCTACCCCCCTCTTTGCTCGCTTCCCACCTGATTTCGCCCATGTTCGAAATATAAAAATTTGAGAGGTTGGGAAAATTTTTTTGGGAAAGTTCTTTTTAAAAAAAGCGGCAAATCAAGTATTTAAATCCCTCTAATCAAAAAAAAATTGTGGATTCAAATTTAATGCAAGGTGTCTTCAAAAAATTTGGGGACGGGGCAAAAGTCCAAAAAACCCCTTTATCTGTTATGTTTTGTATAATAAACGGTTTTTTTTGCACCTTTAAATTCACCGTGGTGAATATAGAATTGCTTTTTTTAAGTTTTAAACGTGGATGCGCATCAATAAAACAGGTGGGTGCGCAAAGTAAAAAAAACACGTAACTGTTATGTTTTGATTAAAAAACGGATTTTTTGAGCTTTAAATTCCCTGTGGTAAAATATAAATTGCTGTTTTAAGTTTTTTCGGATGCTGCATCAATGAACGTGTGGGTGCGCAAAAAGTCAAAAAACATGTAATGTGATGTTTTCGTACGATCACGGTTTTTTTGGAAAACAAAAAACCTGTGTGACTACAAGATTGCGGGTTTTGTAATTTAAGTGCAAGGGGGGATTTTCAACAGTCAAGGTGTAAGGGTAAAATTGAACACCCCATTGAAATTTTATGATAAAAAAAAGTGGGTTTTGCAGTAACAAAGAGACCTGCAGTTACTAGAATGTGTTATCCAATTAAGTTGGTGCCCAATATCCGGAAAAAATTTTTAAAAAGAAAAAGTTTAAAAATAAAATTTTTTCCACTACAATGTTACATAAGTCGGTGAAAAATTTTTCCGTGTTTTTTAGATGTGTTTCTGTGTTGCCCGCGGGGGGCCCCCCCCCCCCCTCCCGCTTCCACCGCCGTGAATTTACAGTGGTAGTTTTCTGCTTTAAAATTCTCTAGCTAATAAATAAAATGTTCAAATCCCTGAAATCTAACATGAAAATGAGGATCAAAAGCTTATAGTAGAGGTTTTCTCTGTGCAGAAATGACTAATTTCCTGAGCTGTTTGGCCACAGGCAGACGAGGTCCTTTCCCTATGCGAGCATGAGAGACACTGAGGCTGAAACAGGAAACGTGTTGTTCTATGTAAATCGATGGTCATGTGATTTCCCAGCAAATCGAAACTCAATTCAAAATCCCAGTTCATGACGTCGCACACACATCTAATGTGAGGGCAAAACATCAGATTTTTCTTATGCTTTTGTATGAAGTTTGTGGTGCAAAAACATTATTTTACATCATATTTGCTTAGCTGAAGCACAGATCCTCCAAGATGGGCCTGCTACCTGGACCACTCCCACACCTGTGCCAGATGGACCTGGGTAGGAAACCTATGAACCATTTAATGGAGGTAACAATCAACTAGTTGCACACATTTCCTGAAGACTTCTAAGAAACAATGGAACTTAGCCACGCCCTGTAGGGCCAGTTTTGTTAAAACATCATTGTATTGCAATAAATGGCTCTCTTCTGGGTCTGCTTCACATGAGAGGAACTCATTCAGCATGTGTCTGAGTTGTGTGTGGTGTAATTCTTACATGCAGGCAACTATCAGTGTTCAAATTTTGGACAGCAGTTGTTAACGCGTGATACCCCTGAAACCACATTTATGGCGCCCAACGTGGGGACAGTATCTGACGGGACGATTTCCGTTGAGGGGACCTGACTGTGAACACCCTGGGCTTTTACATGGGACTGTACAAAACGGGAGAATGATCACCCCCACTTGAAAACATCGGTAGTTGCTGGTTTTCTTATTGAAATCTGTAGACTGCACATGTGTATTTGGACGTTTCAGGTTGGGTCGCGGGGTGTTTGTATGGTCAGACCAGGGTTTTGAATGGTCGGCGCTAGAGCGTTCCGATGTACTGTCTCAAAGAACATGATCCAGGCTGCCGAGGACTGCTGACTACTGTGTCTGTGTATCAGTGGGTAGATCCTGCGCGACAGGCACTGACAACTCGGGGTTTTAATTTGAAATCCTACCTAGATTGGGATTGATGCTGTCAGTCTGCAGACTAGGAAATGATGTAGGTAAAATTTTAGCTAGAATGAAGCACATGTTGATGGTTGCAGACTAGAGGAAGTTCTAAGCAAGATTGGATACTAAGAGGAGTCTAGTTGCTTTGCAGACTAGCAAGATCTTAGCTAGAATCTAGGACACGCGCACAATTGCAGTGTAAGGGATAAATTCTTGAGCAGAGGGACTACCAGCTAAACTCGGTAGTCGAGAGGGAGGTACGCTAGTAGTATGCGTCTAATAAGCAAAATAAGCGGTTTGATATGATTTAGGTTCCTAAGTTTTATGAGGGGTTAAGACGGGGCCGTTAGGGGCTCAGTCAGTCTCGCTGGGAACTAGTGTCGAGAAGAGTAGGAATAAGATAAGCATGTTTGTAGAGAAGCTTAAAACGTTAATGAACATGTGTGGTTTTCACTCCGAAGGGTAGACTTCATCCTCAATTGTGGGCTTTAGTGTTGAAAAACAACAAGGGAGGGGCTTCATGATAGCAAGCGTTTATGATGCTGCATTATGCTTGGAAGATGAAGCTGAAGAGATATCAGAAAAGGAAGGGGTTGGGCTGAGATCTGAATGAGGGGATAAGAAAGGAAAATGTTATGGTTTTATAAGTATTGTTCACCGACAAAATGATCACCACATTATAAAGGTGTGATTCTAAGTGCTGGATGTCCCAGTTGTGGCCAGAAAACTCCGCCCCCCTGCTGTAGTATTGTGTTGCATGTGGCAGAGGTCGATCCAAATACTGCTCCTTCCTGTACACCCAAAGTTTCAGTGCCTCTGTCCTCCCTCGAAACTCTCTCACTCCCAACAACTCAGTCACTTCCTCATCCCCTGATGATGTATCGATCCTTTCTGTCCTTCCACACCAAGGCCACGCCACCTACACCCTCAATGCCTGGTGTTACTACTTCCGCTCCTGCTCTCGGAAGTGAGTCACTAAGTACAGCCCTTTCATCTGCCGGTGGACATATTGATAACCTATATACACTTGTATTACTGCGGACAGGTACGTACTATGTACCAAAAGGATCAAGTGACTCCCTTGTTTCCATTCAATTTAATGGATGTCTATTAATAGTCCTGTCTTCAGTGAATCGGTTGAGACAATTAAGGAAAGCAAGTTGAATCAGATGAAACCTCAGTATGGTTCCCACCTTCGGAGTTTGGGTCAGAGGAATCATCCACCCCCTCACCGCCAGGTCCGGTTCATGAACTTATACCCCGTTCATCACGTTAGACACATATTCAATTGAAATATATACCCCATACCTTTTATCCACATTTTAACTCCCTCATCTTTTCCAATCAGACTGTACTTTCATCCTGTCCCCTTTTAATGTACAACCCACCTTTTATATTCCAATAGCCTGCATCCAACAAACAACTACTAATATTTTTTCCTCTCCATATACATAATTCCTATCTTTATTGTAAAACGAATCATTCAATACATTTCTCATCATATATTATCCATTCCATTATACCACTAACTATCACCACCTTCCCATTTAAAACTCCCTTTCACTTAATAATCACTAATTTATTTCCATTAAAATATAATCAACTTCAACCACAAATTTTTACCAACTTATCTACTACCATTTATTATAAACCAATCACTCTTTCCTACAAAATAACAAAAAAATACATTCCATCCCCTCCAATCAATCATTCCCAAATTAATACAACCCATACCATATCACAAACTAATTTACATTCATAAAATACAACCACCCAAAACAACCCAATATTCAAACCTACAATACATCATATACCCCCCCACACTATTTTTCAATTCATAACTCACATCATAACCCCCCAACACTACCCAATCCACCCACCAAAATACACAAACCTTCACCATCAATTACCATAATTATAATATACCCTTCAACCCCTTAAACATCCAACTCCTACCCCTCTTAAAAATTCTAAATCTCACCATCTCCATAAATCAATCCTTATCATTCAATCACTTTTCCTCCCAAACATATAATATGTCACATTTTTTGGTTATTTATGAATAAATATTTGAGTTGTTAACTTGATACACATGTGTGTGTGTGATCTGCGTGTCCTACCTGTGTCATCATGTGTCACAGTACGATATATACTAAGACACAGGTGATGTGATTTACTCCTAACCAATTCCATACCACCAAGTTCCCCGATTACGCGCACGTGCTAGAGAAAGTCTTAACTCTGCATGATTCACGTTATCACTTTGTATGTTAAAGAATACAAAAATTAATAATCTCAAGTAATCGACTCAAGTACCTTAGTATATCCTTGTGTGTAACCAAAATAACTCCCGAGACCTCCTAATAATTTGCAGCTTGTGAGTGCCTATAAATAATTGGGATACTACCTAGTCACCATCTCTAGACTACGTGTATTCCGCTGCCGTGTGTTCTACTCTCTGGAGTCTGTCAATGTACGCAAAGTGTATCACACAAACTACTCCGTCTCTGTAATGTACATCTTTAATGATAATCGTCAATAATATGTAGTGTGCTTGATAGTGTTAGTCATCAGTGTTGGGGACTTGCTGGGCACGCTAACGCATACAAATCTTGTATGATGTGAAAGCTGAAAACTGCAGATGGAAGAACCTGGAACACCTGTGGAGCAGGACTACCACATTCGAGATGGTAAGTCGCCTGTGTACGCGCAATGAATTGGGAAGAGAATGTGTGTGTCGCGATTCAGCTGGATGCCGCCTATCTGTAAAGTTCATAAGTATCTCCGCTTCCAACAGGGATGACGGGGGAATCTGTTGAGAAGGGTTAGACAAGGAGGACATGCCCTGTTTTGCGATCAAGGTTTTGATACTGAGTTAAGATCAACAGACCCTAAGTCACATCTTTTGAAATGGCCTTAAAGGAAGATATTTAAGAAGAAACTGGTGGTATGGACGCCCACTCAGAAGTATTTGGATATGGATACTAGGAAAGTTCTGCTTATTGCCAAAGCCATGGGAATAGAAAGAACCGCATTGCAGGATCAAGAAATCCACCAAAGTCTACAGTCTCCAATGAGGATGATGATGTTAGCCATATCCTTGCGTTGTTAAACACCCGTCACATGGTGTCCCTGTGTACTACCACCCACAAGTTTTATGCTCTCCGACATATTCTGGAGGCCCCATCCTTCTTTCTGCTATCTCTTTCCATTTTCCGCTGGGACAAGGGCAATTAACACGCAAGGCACAGAAATATGGCAGGGTCCCCCCTCCTGTTTGCCAAAACCAACATCAGTAGGATACACAACCGCAGCGGGAGCCCGCGACTGCAATTGTTAATTGTGTGCGTAAGGTAGGGGACATTTAAAAGAGAAACTGACAGATCCAGAAAGTTACCAGAACCCAAGAGGCTCCGTTAACGTATCCCTCCTCGGGGGGCATCTAAATATGAGAAATATGACACTCATAGAAGTTGGCTGTGACACAGTATCTCATCCAAATTCGTGAAATTCATATAGACCATTGGATATGGCAAGCCGTGTCACAACCCTCCACTACTTCAAAATTCTACCTTCACTACTTAACTAGCAGCGGGACCTGTCTTACTACTGTTTCAAGTATGCGGTCGGAAGATTTACGTACTTGACACATTTTCTTGTTGACAACAGGGTGCAGCAAGGTCTCTGTGATTCTGGGAACAAGTCCTTCTTCAAGATCTCCTATATCTATTGTGATGTCACAGTATCACCTGTGTGTTGGAGTTGATGGGGAAGCTAACGCATCTCATTCAATAATCTTAAGACACATTCCAACTCCCTCGTAGGCCCTCTCCAGGATGTTTTTGTAGCTAGACTATAGTCTCACCAACATGTCCATCTTAATTGTTAATCGGTCTCGAGCGGACCTTTCTATCAGATAACTCAAAGATAATACTTTTCGTTATGATGATGAAGGAATGCATCTGGTCACCTACACTTCAACCACTTCAAACATGAAGAACTCCTGTTTCTCCACTAGTCTTCCCTAATGATTGATAATTTCTCCATTGGGGACATACTTGCAGCTATACCCTGACTATTATGCTAACCCAGGATACCAGATCACTGTTGTGGTCGCAAAGGGCCCGATGATATTGGACCAATTCCCAGTACCTCCAGTGAAGGTTTTTCTAATACAGAGGATGACAAGCCCTCGTGTACCAGACAGTAACTCACGCTCAAGCCTGCACAAGAGGCCTCCCTACAAGACCAGTAATCTCATACCAGCTTCCTCAGAGCGAAGGAGCGCAGCGGGGGGATTGTAGATACCTTGTATCGGTCGCGCCTGCAAACACTCCACACGTGTTTCCTGTGAGGAAGAAGACCCCCCAGATCGATCAAAGTAGAAGACAAAAAAAAATTCAGAATGGTTCAGCCCTTAGAGCTGTCAATCAAGCCACCCATTCCTGAGACCCGATTGTCCCAACATTCCCCTCGATCACATCTAATCAGCATATACCACTTCTGCTTCCACATTTAACAAGGTGGTGGACCTCGCAAATGCCTTTTTCATGAGTTCATCTCACTTCGGGATTGTCAAATACTTATTTGCTTTACATACAGAGGCCATCTATACAACATGGACTGTGTATGCCTTCAGGGGGCTCTCAAAACTTCTCCCAACCAATTTTCTCAAGCCTACAGCTGTCTGATGCCATGGGAGGGCATTATGACAGAATCCAGATTTTACCCTCCTCACATTATGTGGAGACTGACACATTTTTTACTGTGCTGTGTATGGCCGTCAATGCTTGCCAACTTACTATTCTTTGTTCACTTTACTACTAAGAATTTGTCATCAATCAACTCTAATGTTTCTAAGAAGAAACTGCAATGGTGCGCTCTACTCTATAGTGCGCATTTTATCTAGGCCACTGCTCATTTTCAAGGTTGCAAGCACGTCACAGTAGACAGCAAATTGCTTTCAGAGGACATTTCGACACCTCGTGGAACAAAACATAGTACAGCTTTCCTTGGCTTGGTGTACTTACTAGTAGACAATGGTTGTCCCTAACGCTTCATTCCACATGGTACCTTTGTATGAAGCCCTGAGAATCATGTTGGTTTCTAGACCGAAATTCATTTCTCTTGTGGTGGATGATGGGAGTTTGACCGCCTGAAATAACTCGTTGTCAGTGCCCCATGCGCTCGCATTCTCAGACTATCACTGCGCTCCAACATTTCACCTTATATTTGGCTGCTGTAATTGTCGGGGCAGCACGCTTCCAGTGAGTACACTGGCCCAACCCCACGGAGGACGATGAGGACATATTGGCTACTAATCCATACCGCATAGAGAACCAGTGGACACAGACGGCACCGAATGTGTCTGAGGGCAGTTCTTGCAGCTCAAAGCCCTTTTGGATAAGACTTCTGATTAAGTGATTTATGGGCCAACCGCAGTTTTACACATCGCAAGGCACATACTGATTGTGAAATAAGCCCCAATATTAGATCACCTAAGGTCAGCAAAAGTAGAAAGTTAGCAACACAAAGCGCCCAATATAATAGTGCAAGTCTCAAGCAATGCTCCTTCTACTTTCCTCTCCAACGTCTACGTTACAATGATTGCAGCAGTTCTCAACCCTGCCCAACCTTGCTTATCTCTCTGCAGTTATGGGGGGGGTAATGTTAAGGACCTTCGGATGTGTGGCATGACTTCCTCCCTCTAGATTCCTCTCCAAGACTACCACGGTTATGATGATGACCAGATGCATTTCATCATGATTGCCTTGAAAGCTCGCAATGCAGCAAGAGGGGATGTCAGACATCTACCAAGTTTGTGAAACGCACCAATTGATAATCGCAGGACTATGTGCTATTCACTGATGGATCTAGATTTTGCTGATGAACAAGAGGATAGTTCATACCGGGATTTATGCTGTGTACAATCCGCAACAACTGTTGTTTCTGCGAGCGGAGCACTCCAACTCCAAACGTGATCAGCAACACAAGGGAAGCTGAGCGGCGAAGCACCTGACTCGGTGGCAAGGCAGGACATTGTAAAGGAAGGAAACAGCCCAACATTTATACTGACCTCAGATATAGCATTTGAATTGCACATGATTTTGGACTACTCTGGGCAGCAATGGTTGGGTACTAGAGACGGCAGTGGGTTCGATATCAAGGAATGCCAAAGGTGTATACAAGAAAGCTCCTGCGACAGGCACTAACTTTCCCCAAGACAAGTAGCAAGTCATTTAAGTGTTGAAAGACATGGTAAGCTGTGATAGTCTCAGAAGGAGGCTTGAAAGGTTACCTTTGGCAGACAAAACAGCTAAGTGGGCTGCATATACAAACGCTGAGAGAAGAAGCAGAGTGGTTGTTTGCTGTAATGACAAGAGCTCATTCTGGAGGGATAGGCAGGAGGACCTAGTGAAGTCCCGGAAAATGCAGTAGTAATGGAACAGGCAGGGATAAATACCTTTCAACATTTTTCAGGGAAGGACCCCGGAGGAAGAAAAGAAGGCATGGGCGCAAGAAGGAGCTAAACGAACTGATAGCCACCCCAGGTGGACTATGGAGTTTGGGGGAACTAGGGGATGATTGGTCATACCCCGCCTGCTCTTCACAAGTCAGACGATTATGTGGCCCATTGGGCGCATGGGGATTACACATAGGGGGAAAGAACCAATGAAGGTGTGTGCATAAACTCTATGTGGCACCAGGTTCTCCACTATGGCTGCTAAATACACCAAGAGCTGTGCTAGAAGATCGTTGCAACTCCACCGCGTGGCAAAGACGCAGGCCGGACTGTGGTCTAACAGTGCATACCGCAAATAATTCAAATTAGCAAACTCCACAATACCGCTTTTCCAAGGATCTGTCAAATTGCACCAATCCAATGTACTCGCCGCCAAAATGCGACGCTATCAGTATTGCCATTGGTAGTGGTGGAGTATTTCTCCGGCGGGCAGAGCAAACCCGGACTTCTAACAATACATCCAATAAACCCACCCTATAAATACTACATATGTGGATTTACTTTATTTTATACCCTACTATTTTTATATTTACAATTTTCCGCATCCAACCTCTCTACAAACCACACCAATATTACTCATTTTTTTTCTTCCACTTAATACAACTAACTAGTATTTTTTAGATGAGATAAGAGAAGAGATAAAGAGAGAGCTTTATATAATAACCAACACCATCTGTACTCTCTACCTCCTCTATCTCACACACACACAAAGTTCCCATCACAGTACTTCACCCCCCCCCTGCGTCGCTCCACACCTGCCCCCTCGTCCTAGCTCGACTTTATACCCCAACATATAGCGCCACTCCAGCTACCCGTATATCCACACTAAGAACACTGTACCCACACTGTCACCCCAAAGAGCCAAACCCCAAGGTAACTTTTCTCCCTCATCGCAAAATACTCTTCTGGCGGACCCCCGAGTGTGGGCGGGGTACCCTTCCCAACAGTTAAGTTTGGGAAATGATAGTCTTGTGAATTTTGTGATCTCGTGTCTTGTGTAAAGGACATTGGAACAGTAACCACGCGCTCCACACCACGCACTTTTAGTCTCCTTTCTTCACACACTTCCAGATCCAACCTCTCTGATCAGACGGTCTGTCCTACTATATTCATACAGGGAGACTACGTACTCGGTGAAGAAAACCGTGAGCGAATCTTGGAAGCATAGATTTGACGGGCATTCCAAGTCCTTTTGACCAACTCCTACAGCGGTGAAAGTTGATGGGAAGTGTACATGGATACATGCATCGCTTTGACAAAAAGGTCCTCCTCTATGTGCCTGAATATCCTTTTGTGTGTTTAACCTCCAGCGGACACAGTTACAGGAATGCACTCAAGTTGCGATCAACCAGGTATAATGCGCTGTGTAACCACCTTTTGGTATAATTCTTCAAGTGCCCAAGTAGCCAACATATACATTTGATTACTGTTAGTTTTGTCAGTTGTTATCATAGGTGGGCTTACACAGATGGGTAGGGACCACCAGTTGAAGGAGAGGGCAACATTATATCGGTGGTGACCTGGGTGAAGGGTGGTATGAAGCTTGCAGCTCTTGGGACAGCCGCAGGTTTGGATCAGACAGGGGATGACGGGGGGGAATAAACAGACCTCAACCGGCAATGAACAGAAAAGATTCAAACTAAGATACCCTTCTCACTAGAATGACTGCTTACTAGGCAAGAATAGATGGATAATAAATTGTGGGTTTTATATAGGAGATTGTAATCATTGTGGTGTTTCTCTATATCGTGTCACCAACCCGTAGATGCGGAGGAACCTTTGTGATGGGGTTTATACAGATGTATACATATGGGAGAATTCAATGATGTGTTCCCATCTGGTAAATTCAAGCTAGAGATTTGGATGGTTCTGTTCCAAGTGGGCGCGGCTCTCCAGAATAAGTCAAAACACTCCGGTGATCAACCCTTTGGTCTCCCTTCAAAATCCAACATTCAAACAGATGGTGGCATGGCAATACAACCTTTAGGACAACCATGGCCAGTGTAAACAGGGTATAATGAAATGAAGGCCAGGGGTGGAATTGCAGATTAAAGTATACTGCACCAAAGCCCAAAATAAAAACTAATTGTTTTTTATTATGTTGTGGCTAGTGCAAGCCCCATCGTGTGTACTGTTAAACCTAACTATCCTGTCAGTGCAGAAAGGAGTGTTTTTTGAGTTTGTTTAACTAACACTCACTTACAAACCTCCAGTGATGTGAAGATTGGAATGTTATGTATCCCATTAGGTTACCAAGACCTCAAAAAACCAGGGGAAGGCACCACAATCTATCAGAGGAATTACTCTTGTTACACTCGAGTCCCCCTCAGGTAATAAGATTTATAGGCAACTTTAGGTGTAATGGGTTTTGTGCATTTCTAAGTTCAGCTGGATGCGTCAAAGTTCTGAACATCTGGTGACAGTCTTCTTAGCAGGAGATTGCACGTTTTGGATGATTGTGGAGTGATGGGTCAGCTGAGGAGCAGAGTTCAATAGTGGTATACTGGACGGGTCAATGGTCGCCTAACAAATTATTCATGACTTTGCCACTTCTGTTCCGCAATACAGTGGGAGCCTTGGTATTTGGAAAGTTACTCCATAGAAGATACAAGAGGGAGGCCCCAGCTGGCAGTTTTTGACCCACACATATACATAGATGCATTAGGTGTCCCAAGGGGGAGTCCCCGATGAATTTAAAGGATAATAGTGACCAAGTAAATGCGGGGGGTTTCTCTCATTTTTTATTATGTGCCCCTTGTTGGCATTATAATGAAATGTTGACTGGATTAATTACCTGGGTTTTTTCACAACAGTGGTTAATTAATTATCTAGGGACGCTCTCCAGGGTCTAGCCATTCCAACTTGGTCCTCCTCTTAACCATGACGTTCCAGAATGAGATTGGCTTTGGTCCTATGATTTTTAGCAGAAAAAGGATGGTGTTTGCAAATGATTGGGGACAGTTGTTGCAAATATATGTCCATGACAATATGGTCACACGGGGAAGGTGACAGATGGCCTTGACAAAATTGTATGATCCGTCCAAAGAGTGGAAAAAAGGTGAACTCTGGACGTTGTTGAGGCACCCATGGGACAGTTATTTTGGGTGAGGTTTGTCAGGATGGAGAAGTGGTTGAAACCCCTCAAGTAGTCACAGCCATAGTTATGGTTCCTGATTTCTGATGGCAGTGATTCCAACCTGTTTATTGTTCCACCTTGGCTAAAAATGGATTTTACAATGAGTATTCGAATAATGAACCTCAAAACTTTTCCTTTGGTTAACAGTGGTGACAACATGAAATTAGATTGCCGAGATCCCTAATAGGAAGCCCCCACTTTGAGTACCTATACTTTCTTTACCAAGATTAGGATCCAGACTGATTAAAGGGAAAGAATGTAGGTGGCTGTCAGGATCTGGGACTAAGCGAATTACAAGGGGGGTCACTGCATAGGAGTGGCTAGTCTCAAACCTGGTGAAGCGCATCCAGCATCACCCTTTTTCCCGCCGGCTTTTGGATAGCGAACAGGTGGATTTCAGAATTTAGGGATGAAAAATGTGAAACATAATCAGAGTGGTCAGTGTGTTAATATTTGTTTTCTGGGCTGGGATTGTGTGGGCAAACATATTTTTTAATGCTTTTTTGTAATGATAGTTTGTGGTGCAAAAAACATTATTACCACATATAAGCTTTGCTTCTGAACAGCACCAGATTACTCCAAAAGTTATTTTTTGGGACGCCCTGCTTCCTGGACAGCCACACTCCCCACCATTGTGCCAGGATGGACCTGTGGTGGAAACCATGACATATACTGGAGAACCAAATTCAAACTAGTGCCAACGATTCCTGAAGACTGCAAGAAACAAAGGATACTTAGCCAAGCGGCTGAAGCAGTTTGTTTAAAAAATCCTTTGTTATTTTTTTTTTTTTTGGCAATAAAGGGCCTCTCTTATGGGTCTGCTTCACACTGAGGAGGAAATCATATCAGCTCTGTGTCTGGTGTATTCTTCATGCCAGGGGCAATCAGTGATCAATTTGCGACAAGCAGTAGTCACGCAGCGGTGTACCCCTGAACCCAAAACACTCACCCTGCGCTATTCTGTTAATTCTCATTTGTGGTCCGCCAATATTACAGGAAGCGCCGAACAAAGCTGCGATTTATTAGTTGATGCACAGATTTTTACCTTAATTATCGGGCATGATCTGGAATTTCGATCACCATAATAAACGCTTGCCGATTTCAACTTTTGTCGGATAAATAAATCGCTCAACATAGTTTCTCACTTTAGTATAAGAGGATGTGTTTTTGTAATTCTTCAAGTTGAAATGATATGGAAATTGGTGTTATATTTAAATAAACTTTTTTCTTGTATTTGATTCTATGCAAAAGGGGGTTGTATTGAACTTTTATTTTTATTATTATTCTATTATTCTTTAATACTTATTTAAATTTTTTTTCTTTATTTTCATATTAAAGCAGTTGTTTAGGATACTTGAATCAATAATGGGGACTTGTCGATTATTACACCCTTCTGACATCATTTAAATTAATGCTGAATGGATGTTAACCATGATGGCGGTTTATTACCTCCCTATATGAAGCAGAATGTAATAGAAGTACTTAAAATGGCAGCCCAATGAATGCACTTTCAGCTGCCAACGTAACCAATAAGCACCCTGGCCATCTCAGATTGCAGGTGGGAGGGGAACTCGATAGATGGGTGGGGGGGGGGGGCGCACCGTTCTATATTCATTTATATGCTTGGGCCACACGTCAGCTAATGGGTTAAACAGCATGAATTGGAATTTATTCTCATCCCTGCTGTTAGGGGCAGGTATTAGCTTACAAACGGCACTTGCCACCTATGGATAGCTTCTTACTGGCATGATGACATATGTTAAGAGGGCTAATAGGGGACCCATATATCTACATACCTAATGAGGGGGGCTATATAAAGGATTCCTATTGCCGTCTTAGGGCACTTTTACTGTTTGGGGCACAAGTGAGTCTTTATTGCCATTTGGGGTACTATGGATGGGAAGCTTGTACAGAGGTGGGGAACAGGTAGGGAGGTGCTGGAAAAGTGAGGAGTCTAAGATGTTTGTGTGTAGGCATGGACTGGCCCACAGGGGAGTTGTGAAATCCCCAGAGGGCCCTGAGCTCCATTGTTGGTGAGTTCTGGTGGCACATCGGTATGCACACCCGGACCCACCACATCTTCTGAATGTCGGAACAGAGAGCCAATAGTTATCGGCTGGGCCGCCGTTAGGGCAGTACAACCGATACTGCTCTACGGGGCCCATCCGCTCTGTGAAGCCAGGGGGTCCTGCCACCAGAGGCAGCCTCCGCCCCCTTGCATCACAGCGGCTCTCTCAATTGTATGCACGTCCCTGCGAAGTGCATACAATTAAGATGAACGGCGGGACAGAGAGCGGTGCGCTCCCTGCCCCTGCCGTACATAGTTCTGCAGACGGCACGATGCGAGTGATATCATCGCAACACCTGCCAAGCTATCTGTCCTCGGCCCCAAGCCTAAAGCAGCAGGCGTAGGGCCAGGAGCAGACGGAGACGCCGGGGAGCACGGAAAGGTAAGGGGGCCCTAACGCTAATGGAGGGGGCCCTAACACTAAAGGAGGGGGGCCCTATCCTACAGCAGGGGCCCCTAAACTACAGGGGGGCTCTTAACTACAAAGGAGTCCCTAAGGTACAGAGGGGTCCTAACCTATAGGAGGCCCTAAACTACAGAGGGGGCTACCTACAGGGGGCCCTAAGCTACCTTCAGGGGTCCATAAGCTACCTACATGGGCCCTAAGCTACAGCGGGGGCCCCAAGCTACCTAGCTACCGACAGGGGACCCCAAGCAACCTAACTCCTTACAGGGAGCCCTAAATTACCTACACGGGCCCTAAACTACAGAGGGGGGCTATCTACAGGGGGGCCCTAAGCTACAGTGGGGCCCCAAGCTACCGACAGGGGACCCCAAGCTACCTAGCTACCGACAGACGACCCCAAGCTACCTAGCTACTCAAAGGGGGGCCAAACCTATGTAGCTACCAATAGGAGATTCTAAGCTACCTAGCTACCGCCTGGGGGCCTAAATGTACCTACTTACTCTACTGGGGGGCTCCTAATCTACCTGCCTACCTACTGGGGGGTATAGTTACCAGGGGGTAATTATTACCAGTTGGGCCACTATGGATGGGGAGTTTGTACAGGGGGGGGGGCACACAGTTGGGAAAATGATAAAAAAAAAGTGAGAAGTCTCAGGTGTTTGTGTTGTAAATTCTGCAGGGACGAGTGGTGAACGGAGGAAGTCATGGTGGTCTCGACCGAACAGAGAAGAAAAGGGAAAGTGAACGACTCATCAGACAAGATGTCACCTGTGTGGCCATATATGTAAGTAAACTATTTGCAAAGCACCTGTGTACCTGGTATCTACCACCATAGACTCACTGTATGGAGGAAGTATTGGTCTTGGTGTAATGGTTTATATTTAGTGACGATGTTGCGGTATTATTAGGTGCTTGTTTGTTGTTGTTTGGTGATATTGGTCTTGGTGTACTGATTTGGTCAGTAACATTATGGGGGTGCTAGTCGGTATATGGTTTGCTATTTGGCAGTATTATTTGGTCTTTGTATATTGTTGTTTGGCAATATTGGTCTGGATATTTTGGTTTGGTCAGTAACATAGTGGTGACATGTGGTGATCATGTGGCGGTATTTGCTGGCTCTTGTATATGTATTGACCCGCAAAATACAGATAAACTGTACGTTGTAAAATCCAGCATGAACTAAATCCAAAAACAATGGCGCAATTGCATTTTCTCTTTTTGCGACACCCAGAAAAACATTTTTCTTTATCTGGGGTGGTGGTGGTTGCGGGGCGGAGGGTGGAGGGCAGAGCGATGGATGGGGGGCGGAGCTGGGGGCGCCCAGGCGCTCCAGCTGGATGGGGCCCCAAAAATTCTGATGGTTATCGGCTCTTTGCACCGCACACTGACTACTCCTGTGGTTCTCCGGTTCGCAGGAGTAAGCAGCACAGGAGGCGTGATACAGTCATCACGCCTCCTGCACAACTGTATCTTCTAAGCCGATAGCCCGTAGGCTTCAGGCCTAGGAGATCCCGGGAGCAACATCCCAGCGTAGGCGGCATGATGACGTTGTGCTGCTTATTGCGGATACCAGCTCCTGGAGCCAGCTCCTCATAAGGAGAGTGGGAAGAGGCGAGCATCATTTCTTTTTTTATTAATCAGTAGGAAGTAGCTAAGTCTACCTACAGGGGCCATGTCCTACCTACAGGGGGCCAAATCTACCTACAGCAGCCAAGTCCTATCTACAGGGGGAAATGTATACATAGAGGGGGCCATGTCTACCTACAGGAGGCCATGTCCTACCTACAGGGGCCATATCGACCTACAGGGACCATATCCTAACTATATGGGCCATATCGACATCCAGGGGCCATATCCTATCTAGAGGATCAAATAGACCTACGGGGGCCAAATCAACCTACAGGGGCCATGTCCTATCTACATAGGGCCAAATTTGCTTTTCTGTTGGATCAATGCTGTAGTTACTGTCATGTGATGGTGATATGAGCTGATTTCTGACCATTTTGTGGTCTCTATATGTTGGTACTGTAGGTTATATCAGCACTTATATAGTGGCAGTATCCCTGATTGTAATAGTGAATGCACACCCGCCCTTGACCCTGTGATTATGGGGTTTCACTTTTACTTTCTTGACTGTGTTTATTATTTTCTTTTTTTTTTTTTTTTTTTTAAATAGGCAAGGTGCGTGACTAAGGGTAAACTTAGAGGTGGACATTGTATGTGGACTGGTGGGAGGGAATATTGTATGGGGTCTGGTGGTGGGATAAATATTGGATGTGGGCTGATGTGGGGGGAGCAGATATTATTTCTGGGCTGGTGTAGGGAGAGCGGATATTGTATGAGGGCTGGTGTAGGGAAAACGGATATTGTATGTGGATTGGTGGGGTTAGTTCCAGGGCTGCTTTTTAGTCATGAACTTATCCGACAAATATAGAACCCTCCCACAGCTCCGTAGACTGAAAAGTGAAAATGACAGTAATAAAAAAACATGTTTTTTATTTTAACCGCAATATTCTCTTTTCCACCTCAACTTAACCAACAGCACAAGTACCGATTTGTCTATAGGTAGAGAGCTGTCAGTTAAGCTGAGGGGGCGAGAAGAAGAAGCACATCGGACTCATCTCTCCCGGGCACAGGGGCTTCTCCCTGTACATGGCCCAACTTCATCGGATGTTTTACCAGGGAGCGCTGCAGTGTTTCGGGGTAAAACACACATGGTTGGGATGGGGTAACCTGCAGCTATTTCATGCTGCCATTGCTCGGGCAGCATAAATTAGCTGACAGGTTCCCTTTAACTCTTTATCAGGGACAGTAAACAAAAAGCAATTCCATCTGTTTTTTGTATTTTGAAATGATGCTCCTTTCACAATACAGTGTAAACAATGGGTCAGTGCGGTCTAATACTTAGTGTAAAGTTAGACTAGACTGTCTTAAAATGCATCACAGTTATCATAATGTGATAAATCTGGCACTTGTTAGAACTGTCGGAGTCTACACCTTCTGTTAGTTGACTTTATGCCACTATTTGCAGCAAAATATTGGTGCTTTTTTGGGGTTAATGGCATTGCACATTAAGCCATGCCCTTTTTTCAGAGCCTTTTTACCTAAAGCACAACCCTTTTATCAGATGATGCCCAGAAGTAGGGATGAGCGACTCGATTCTAACAAAGTGGAATTTGTTTGGAATTTCAGGGAATTTCCGCGAGCACATGATGTGACATGGGGTAGAGAACTATGGGAGGAAGAAAGGAACACCCTGAATGACATGTGCAGACATGCAGCCAATCAGCATCCAGACAGCTTCTGTGACATCACATCCCTATAAATACAGCAGCCATCTTAAATTCTGCCGCTTCTCACTTTGTCTCCAATGCAGAGGCATCTGGCTGTAGCAGCACTACATTGCACTCTGTGCAAAATACTTCCGATTTTTGAGCTACTGGGGTGAAAGACCTTCAACAAGTGTGTGTCATATACACACCTGTTCCTGAACCAGCATTTTTTATTTTGGGATATTGCAATCTTTGCCCAAGAGTTCCTTTATCCTCTGTTCGTGGGGAATACTGAGTCAAATCCAGGGTGTGTATTTTTGCCCCATACACGCCTGAAATCCATCAAGTTCATTCTGTAGGGTATTTTATTCTGTGGCCAAGAGTTAATTTTTCCACTTTTTGTGGGGAATTCTGTGTGAAATTCAGTGTGTGTATTTAACATATACAGACATCTTCATTAAACAGAGTTTGTTGTACCGTAAATTTTTAATCAAATAGTATGTCAGACAGAGAGGTGGCAGGCCCTTCACATGCGCGTGGCAGTGGCAGAAATGTTCATGGAGCAGGCACAAGTCGCAGCACAGTAAGGGGATGTCGCAGCTACAGGTGTCATCCAGCGGCCATGTATTGATCAGCAACCCAACGGTTCTTGAATGGTTGACTAAGTCATCCACTTCCTCCCAGATGACATCTGTTCGTCAGACACAACCCTTAGTTGGCATGGTCTCAACCCACCTCTGTCCCGTTCAGTTCCCTCAGCCAGAGAACTACTATATGCTGTGGGCTCTGCACCACTATACAGCGAGGACAAAGTATTTGCGGACAGTCAGCAGCTACTTGACAGCAAAGAGGTGGGGCAGACATCCGCTGCTTCTTGCAGTAGGCGGGCAAGTAGTGATGTGGAAAGTAACATGGGGGGCTCTGTACACGGAGACTGTTGAGGAGGACAGCAGTGACGGGCAGACACTAATCGATGAGGATGTAGCCGATCACACTTGGGAGCCGGGTGAAGCAAGGGCTTCATCATCATTGTCGGAAGAGGGCGGCAGCTTACGCGTCAGGCAGCGGCGCAGCCAGCAAGTCGGTAGTGTGAGCGGGAGTCAGCAGGGTGGCAGCACTGCGAGGTTGGGAGCCAACCCACCACCCACTTCGCAGGTCCCTTCTGGCCCAGAAAATAGTGGTGCAGGGGCTCACCGAGGCAGCAGCGGTAGCAGTCAGTCATTGCAGAGCGTTGGTGGTAAAATCACCTACTCCATGCTGTGGCAGTTTTTGCCAAGACACCGGAGGAGGCAAACATGGCTATATGTAGAATCTGTGAGCAGAAAGTGAAGTGTGGCCAGGGACCTAACGTTGGAACCACGGCCCTGCGTCAACATATGCAGCGTCACCATCCAGTGGCCTGGGAGAAACGCGTCTCAGATGTGGTGGTTCACCCTGCCGCAGCAACAGCAGCAGCACCCAGCGGCATGCATCCCATTTCAGGCAGTCAAGGCTCCACCACCTCTGCCAAAGAGAGCGGTTTGTATTTCCCATCATCTACCGGTCCAAATGCTCCTACTCCTCGCCACTCACGGCGCCAGCAGTCATTCACCGAGGTGACTGCCAAGAGACAGCAGTATGCGTCCAACCATCCTAAGGTGCAAAAGCTGACCGTGCTCCTGTTCAAGTTGGTGGTACTGCAGTCCCTCCCTTTCCAAGTGGTGGACGCTGTACCGTTCAGGAAACTGATGGCTTGTGCCGAGTCAAGTTGGAGAGTCCCAAGCCATCATTTCTTTTCGAAAAAGGCAGTTCCAGCCCTGCACAAATATGTAGAACAGAAGGTGGGACAGACCTTAAGCCTGTCGTTGTCTTCCAAAGTGCACGGCAGCGCGGACGTGTGGAGCTGTAACTACGGTCAGGGCCAGTACATGTCCTTTATGGCCCACTGGGTGAATGTGATTCCTGCTCAGCCACACCAGCAACTTGGACAGGAGACGCCGCTTTCTCCTCCACGTTTTCAAACTGCCGATTCTGCGACAATATCCGCCTAATCCTCCTCCACAAGTCTTAGTGCTCCTCCATTATACCACATTTGCAGGGCACGGCGGTGTCACGCAGTTCTATACCTGGTTTGCCTGGGCGAACAAAGTCACACAGGGGAGGAACTGCCCCATGTCATGCAACACGAAATCGATTTGTGGCTTTCTCGGCGACAACTGAAAATCGGAACCATGGTGACAAACAATGGAAGGAATATGGTGTCTGTGCTGCTGTAAAGAGGGCGGAGTCATGCTCCCTGCATGGCACATGTGTTCAATCTGGTTGTCAAACGGTTCCTCAAGTTTTACACCCATCTGCAAGACATTCTAAAAATGGTCAGTAAACTTTGCATGCATTTCAGCCATTCCTACAATGGCAGAATGGCCTCCCCCCAACATAGGTTATATGCAACGTTTCCACCCTTTGGAATTCCAGCTTCCATATGTTGGACCAACTCTATGAACAGAGAAAGGTTATTAATGATTTCTTGATGATCCAATTGGACAGGAGTACTCCCCTGTGTAATTTTGATGTCAGCCAGTGGCAGCTCATGCGTGAGACCTGCCGTTTGCTCAGGCCCTTTGAGGAGGCCACGTTATTTGTCAGTCACCAGGACTACGGGATGAATAACGTCATTCCACTGCTTCATGTCCTGGAACATATGCTGCAAAATCTGTCTGATCAGGGGACTGGAGACATGGCGACTACGTCTCACAGCCATATGAGTCTGGTGGGAGGAGGAGGAGGACATTGGAGCACAAGCACTGTCTGGCGAAATGAGTGGTTTTTCTACCCAGGTGACAGGAGAGGAGGAGCAGGAGCAGCAGCGGGAGGTAGGAGAGGAGGCAGATGACCCAGACACACCGTGGCAGTATACAGTGAAGATGGAGGCAGGAAGTCCCTCAGAGTCACTTGCGAAGATGGCCTGCTGCATGCTAATTTGTCTGGGTAGTGACAGCCGAATAGTCTCCATCCTTCAGAGGGATGACTTCTGGCTCTCCACCCTCTTGGACCCTCGCTACCGGTCCAAAATGGGAGCCTTTTTTTCACCTGCCAAGAGGGAGGACAAACTCATGTACTATAGAGAAATCCTATGTAGTCAGTTGGCCACTGCCTATCTGCACCATCGTCCATCCTCTGGAAGATCTGACCAGGGGGTTCCTCATCGCTCACATACCACTATCACGGCTGCTGTGGGGGGGGGGGGGGGGTGGAAGCAGTACCAGCTCCATCAGCAGCAACCTGAGTCTGGATTAGATGATGAGCAGCTTCCTTCACCCGCCTAGGAAGGTACTCACCAGCAGCAGCAGGACCTGGAGCAGACCCTGAACCAGCAGGTGGTGGCCTACTGGGACAGCTCTCTGCCACTCCACATAGAAGATCCGCTGGACTATTGGGCAGCCAAACTGGATTTGTGGCCGCAACTTGCTGAGTTTGCACTGGAGAAGCTGTCCTGCCCACCCAGTAGTGTGGCATCAGAGCAGATGTCCAGTGCGGCGGGGCCATAGTTACCCCAAGGAGAAATCGCTTGTCCACCCGAAATGTGGAGAAACTCACCTTTGTCAAGATGAATCAGGCGTGGATCGGCCAGGATTTCCACACACCAATGCATGATGCATCAGACTAGATCAGCCATGCCGATTTATCTAAACTTTGACAAATGAGTCTTGATTCTTCTGGCTACCTGCCTCAGCTACTTTTCTGATGCTACCACCCACCTGATGCCACACATCTGCTGCCAGCTGCTCCTTCTACCACCCACCATCTTTACCAGGGACTGGTATTGCCACCCACCTGCCCACTCTTCAGTAGGCTATTATGTAGACTTCTGATGCTGCCGACACCTCCTCAATCTGTCACTGTGCCACTCTCCGGCCTGCTGCTGCTACTGTTGCTGCCGCCACCTCCGCGCTGTGTCATTGTGCCACTCTGTGGCCTACTGACGTTGCTGCCACCTACCACGACAAAATCATACAATATAGGCAGATAAATAGCCAAGATATATAATGATATAAACCCCTTAATGATTATACTGCCAGAGAATGAATACAAATGGCACCAAAGATGAAAAGGGGGCCCCCCCTTATCTTTGAAGCCATTTGTATTCATTCATGCTTCTCTGGCAGTATCATCATACGCATCTTCTATCAGCAGCTAAGTATTCTGTGATTGCGACTTATAATGTTTATATTAAGCATTTTGTGATTGTTTTGTTCTTTGTAGGCACTTATTTTGATTTCTTTTCATTTTTGGTACCTTTATTTGTTATATGGGATAGATTTTGCATTTTAATGTTATCTAATAAATGTTATGTTTTAGTTGGGAAATTTGTTTTGCAGTGATAGTTTATGTTGCTGCCACCTCCACAATCTGTCACTTACCACTCTGTGGACTACTCATGATGCTGCCACCTCCTCAATTTGTCATCGTGCTACTCTGTGGCCTACTCATCTTGCTCCCACCTCCTCAATTTGTCATTGTGCCATTCTGTGGCCTACTCATGCTGCTGCCAACTGACCACTCTCTCACTCGACTACCCTGTGGTTAGCTAATGCTGTTTCCACCCTCCACCACTTTACGACGTTGCCACTATGTTTGGTTTTCCCCTTCTTTTCATCTGTCAGAAGGAATGAAAAGGAGAAACACAACCTATTGTGTCTTCGGAGAAGACGTAAGGCCAGTATGACATGGTCCTTTGAGTCAGGATTGTCTGATGATTAGGTAGCCAAAAGTAGGAGTGGATACAAAACACAGAAGATATGCAATGTATGTCAATCGTTTGCTTTCATTTGCGCTACAATTCTGGTGTAATTGTCATTATAAATAAGCCCCAATGTTCTAGTATTATTCTGTGGGTCAGTGAAATTACAGTGATACTAAATATGTATAGTTTTTTATGTTTTACCACTTTTGCAAAATAAAACACATAGCTTTTTTTTTTTTATTGTTCATCGATGTAACTATATGTGAGCTTTTATTTGTACTACTACGTAGAGATTTCATTAGTATTATTTGGGATTTCATGGGAATTATATACTTTTTTATGGCATTCACCATGCAGTTTTAGTAATTTTTGACTTTATTACTCAGGTTCTTACAATTGAGGTGGTAACGTGCACAGAAGAGAAAAACAAAGAAACACCATCACTTTTCTGTCTGTCTCTGGAATACAGACGTGTCATTTCCCAATCCCAGATGTCACTATAGGAGCTCAGCTATCATTCACTACCAGTAGTTTCCCATGCTGATT
Organism: Phyllomedusa bahiana; assembly: GCA_025379985.1. Lineage (NCBI taxonomy): Eukaryota > Metazoa > Chordata > Amphibia > Anura > Hylidae > Phyllomedusa > Phyllomedusa bahiana. Next base: position 130,295 of record JAODAL010003204.1, read on the forward strand.
GGGCAGACTAAGCTCCTGTGCCTGCACAATCTAAATGATGTATCTGCATGTTGATCTGTGCTAAATTGCCCCAATAATTGACATGCATGTAAGCATGTGGTAAAAGAGTATTCATATCTCACTAAATTGAGCTGGGAAGTTTATTCAGTCAAAATAAGTAACTTATATGTATAAGGATATGTTTTTTTTCCAAAATGTTTTATTAACCTTATGTAGCCTTGGTAACTTTATCTTTGAGTACAGTACAACTCGTTGCCTAGGTTCAGGGCCGGCATGACAGGTAGGTGACCACCTAGAAAGGGGGCACAAGGAAGTATGGAGTGGACTGAATTTTCCATTGGTAGGTGAAATGGGGGGGAAGGGGTTCTATATGAATTACTAGCCTAGGACATCAGAATGCCTTGTCCCAGTGCCAGGGGCGTCGCTAGGCAGATTTATTTGGGGCACGAGCCCCGAATAAATCTGCCTCTGCCCCGAATGTCTGCAGCTCCAGGCCGCTGCCGTGGGCCTGGACCGCACCTTGGTGCAGGCACCACCCGCCGATCTCTCTGACTGCGCGGCCGTTTCACAGCGGCCGTGCAGTCAGAGTCGGGGAGGAGACAGGACGGATCGTTTCCGTCCTGTCTTCTCTCCCGTATGTATCAGCGCTTGCTGAGCACTGTACATACACATCCCAGCGTCGCAGGGGGAGTGACGCATCGCTTTTCTCACACCCTCTGCGTCGCTGGGATCTCCTAAGACGGCAGCTCTGCCGGCCGCAGAGATCCTGGACCCTGCGTGACGGTGTAAGTGGCGTGGTCACGCCGCTTACACCGTTCACCAGCTCCTGGACCTGGACGCGCGGACCGTGCTGAGGTAAGTAGCTTTTATTTATTTTATTTTTATTAGGAAAGGGGGCATATCACCTGTCTATGGGGGCATATCATCTGTCTATGGGGTATATCTCCTGGCTATGGGGGAATATTAACTGGCTAAAGGGGGCATATTACCTGACTAAAGGGGGCATATTACCTGGCTATGGTGGGCATATTACCTGCCTATGGTGGGCATATTAACTGGCTATTGGGGGCATATTAACTGGCTATTGGGGGCATATTACCTGGCTATGGGGGCATATAACCTGGCTATGGGAGCATATAACCTGGCTACAGGGGGCATATTACTGGCTACAGGGGGCATATTACTGGCTACAGGGGGCTAATAACCTGGCTACAGTGGGCAAATATTTACCTACAGGGGGCCTATAACTACCTACAGGGGCCTATATAACTGTATAATAGGGATCTATATTTCTACTTATATTTGTATTCTGAGGCCTATATAACTACCTTTCTACTTAATAGGGGAACGAGATACCTACCTATTGGGGGACCTATAACTTTACCTAACTGAGGATTGCCTACCTAGTTAGGGGGTGTACCTACATACTGTAACTACCTACATAGTGGAATTTCACTACTTCCTTAATTGTTTTACAAAACAAGACTAAACTTTGTGCACAAGTGGGAGACCCATAGCCGTTTGGGACACAAGACGGTAATTATTACCATTTGGGGCACTATAGATGGGGTGTTTGTACAGAGATAGGAATTTTTAGTGAAGTGTTGATACAGTGAGGAATCTAAGATGTTTGTTTTGTAAAATTTTTAGTGAAGAGTCGTGGCCGGGAGAGGACGTCATGGTGTCTGGGACAGATGGAGAAGAAGAAGAGAAAGAAAACAACTCTTCAGAGACATCTCCTGTAAGTCACCAAATGTAATCACTTATATTTCTGCTGAGCCTACATACAACTAATATCTACCACTACAGCTGATAGTCACATGTGGTGGTCGAATTCAGTCATAGTCTGGCAGTTTTATTTGAGCCTTAAGTAGTATAGTTTTGGGCCTTGGTTTTGTATGTTATTTTAGTAACAATCATTCGTCTGGTATATTTGCTCCATGTATCCGTGTATTATTTGGTGACTTATTTGTAAGGTATTACACTGTCATATGTAGGTGAGAGGTGAGAGGTTTTGAAAATGCAAATTTGTCAGGGTCAGATTTCCATTGTACAGTGACTGCTGAGGAGATGGACGAGATCTATGTGGAATGTGCAGAAAATTAGTAACAGGAAAAGAAGGTTTTTCTCTGTAAAAACACATCCGCAGCTCACAATGTGGCTTGAAAAATGGCAAGTGCACCCAGCCCTACTCAGAAAAACGTAAGGGCCCGAGCCCCGGATGTTTTGGGACCCTAGCAACGCCCCTGCCCAGTGCCTAGGTTACTGCTGCATTCTAATAGCAATGGTTGGCCATGACATTTTGACATTGTGTATAGACTGGTTATCAAGAATGTACATTTCCACTTATGAATGTTTGCTGCTGGCCAAGCCATGGAAAGTTTACAAAGGTCACTCATGAAGAAGTTCTCCAGGCAGAGACCCTGGAACAGTTCTATGTCATTGGTCCCTGTCCCCACACGCACCTGAACCATGGAGCATTCTGTAATTAAAACAGCAGCTCCTGGCAAAGCCATATTTGGGATAAAAATCCCATCCCTGCATTAGCACAGTATGGCTCCAGGACAAGAGCATTAGATCTGGAGCCGGTCAATTAATGAGTGAAGAAACACTATTCTCATTCACTCAAAAACACAGCAGCATGTGGTCTGAGTGAAAAAGCGAGATTGGGGAAACTCTTTTAAAGATTTGAAGGGGTGTTCTCACCATGCTGTTTAACAAAGGCTGCTCTTCACAACTAGTTTCAGGCTCGCTCTTCTTGGTTAGGCTGCGGACATTTCTACAGCAGTGTTTGGCATTTCTACCTCTGATATTCCTAGCTGAGCCGGTTTCAGTGACAGGACTGCAGGAGGTTTGTAAATTGTAGTGCACAAGGCTACAGAGCTCTAAAGGGATAAAGTTTGTCAGTAACATAGATAAACAAGCTACTGTGCTGGAAAACACAGTCAGCAGGGAGTGACATCACCCTGGCGGGACAGGGCAGCTGGAGCTACTAAAGTAGAAAAAGATGGTCGGTAACCTAGGGAAGCATGTGTAAACAAGCAGGAGATTTAATCTCTATTTCCTAAACAAGCAAAATGAGAATAGCAATGTATTTGTTAATAGTCTTTGTTTTCCTTTGCCTTTCCTTCGCACCATGACATACATAAACGTCATAGCAATGACAGAAACTGTGCCCGCACGATCGCCTCTGGAGCTCGGTAGTGATAAACAGCCGGACTCCTGCAGTTGCCATCGGGAGCGGATATAACGGCGTTTCCGGCTTTTTCCTCCAACTGAACCCCCCCGACATGGGGTCAGACAATGATTTCTGGGTTTTTCTGTGAGGTAATCCTGTCAGGCTCTAACAGACAGTGAAGCCTGACAGGGTGATTGACAGTGGTATAATGTACTGCAGCATACACATGCTGCAATGTATTATACCTGCGATCTAATGATCGCTGAGTATAGTCCGAGAGTGGGACACGTGAAAAAAATAAATATATAAAAAGTAAAAATGTGTGTGTGTGTGTGGGGGGGGGGGGGTGATGTGGTTTGCTATGTAGAGGACAGGACATGCACAGCTGCAGCTCCACCGGAGACTTCTCTTAAACTCCAGCTGAGACGACAGTTATGGGCCAGAAACAAAATAAAAAGGCGTCCAGTACATCTGGGCCCTCAGCTGAACCCCCGGGACTTTCAATTGCTAACTTTTTTGCACCCTTACAGAACCTGCGGGAGGAGGACTTGTCGGCCTGCACGCAGGAACTGCCGGCGCGCCAACTGCCTCGGCTGCCCGCAGACATCATGCCGCTGAATCCAGGCACTCTCCTCCTGAACCAAGACCAGTCGCTACAACCCGCAGATGCCTCTACCCCACCGGAGATCCTGAGACCGGCGCCCTCGAGAGCTGACCGCCCTGATTCCCGCAATGCATCAAGCGAGGGATGCGGAGGAAGGCAGCCACGCGGGAACAGTGACTCACCGCACCGGACGGAGAATAGCAGCGCGGTGTCCGAGCCGCCAGGTCATTCGACTACAGCCACCCGGTATCCCCCTCCTGCGGCTGATCTCTCCCACGGCCCTGCGCTTCAGCTAACGCCGGGGGAATTTCCCCCTTTGGGCCGCAACATGTACTCTGAGACGCCAGCCCAGAAACGAAGGACCCAGCAGAAATGAGGGTGCAGCTATTTCGGAGCTTTACTCTCTGGAGGGCGACAATCCCCTTCCAGGATCTATGAAAGACACCGCCCCGATTTCGAGCCCCTCTGTGCGGGACACATTGTGGCCCTTGGCCCAGGACCTTGAGGTGGGGGACCTAGACGTGGGTTGGGGTGCTGGTGGTGGCCCGGCGGGGGGGGGGCTGGATCTCACTCCACCCCGACCTGACCTGACCGTGGGGTCCCCCCTGCTGCCTGACCCTGTCGGGGTCACCGCAGGCCCTGAGGCTACCACTGGATGCCCTACCTCAGAGAGCGGCCTCCTGGGCCTCAAGCCAGAATTCTTCAGCATGGGGAAGGAGTCCATCACAGGACACTGCGGCCGGCCGCCCTACACCCCCCACACATCGAGGATCCCCAGAGACCCTGTGTAACCTTATATCATGCCAGATCCTGCCTGAAACGGCCATGATTGCGCTGGAAGCACACCCGGAGCTTAAGGCACTTCTCTCTCCTGCCATCCAAACAAGAAATGCACTTGATGGCACGCGAGATGCAGCAGACATGGCGGCAAGACCTCCAACCAGTTCATTCCAATGTTGCGGATCTCCAAGCAAGGGTCCACCAGCTTGAAAAGACTCAAGAAACGTTGTCAACTCTTGTATCCTCCCTACAGATCGCCTTATCGGAGCAAGCCTTGCAGCATCTCCATCTCACCGCCCACCTTGATGACCTAGAAAATCGCAACCGGCGAAACAATATTAGACTCAGGGGTCTTCCGGAAACGGTCAAACAGGGAGAACTTACTACCGTCCTAATAAAAATATTTAATCTTATCCTGGGCAAGCCTGAAGGGTCCTTTATTGAATTCGACAGAGCTCATAGGGCTCTGCAGCCACAAAGTGCTGATCACTCCCGGCACCGAGAAGTGATTTGCAGAGTCCACCACTTCTCCATTAAAGAAGAGATAATGTGTAAAGCCCGCCTCCTTCCTAGAATAGAGTTCGAGGATGCCAGGCTGCAGTTGTTTCCAGACCTATCAAGGCGTACTCTCCGTATGAGAGTGGCACTCAAGCTACTTCTGTCCGCTCTTCAAGCCAAGAACATCCCGTACCGGTGGGGTTTTCCATTCTCCCTTCAAGTACGCCACACCGATAAATTGCTCACTTTCTGGACACTGGAAGACCTGCCCACCCTCCTTGCGTCTCTAGATCTCCCCGACATACTCCTCCTGGACTTGCCTCTGGCTACTTCGGCGGATCCCAACGCGAGGAGGCCTCAACTTCTGGAGAGCCAGCAGCTTCATGCACACATGGTTTCTGCAAAGCCACAGCGGCCCCGACGCAGACAGGGGAGCCCGAATGACCACCCACCCCGAACACGGCCACACCGCTGAAGACATCCTGATATGGGAGATTGCCTTCTCCCTGACTCTCCTATTTTTCTCTCCGTGACTTTATTCACCCATCTTACTAGTTGTTACTTGTTTATGATAAGTTAACTGGTCCCTACCCGGTTCAAATTTCTGTTAGCTTGGACTCTATGGACTGTGAATTCTAGCCTTCTGGTCCACTTCAGTTTATGTCTCCTGGCCTTGTCAGGGGATGTATTTAATAATGTTTCTTATTGAATTTGTCGTCTTGTTGATGCTTAGGTTGATGGGGCCTGTCCCACCCGGGATTCTATCATGCCCTCACATCCCATCTTCTCATCATCCTATCCCATTTCCATCCCCCTCTTGATGGTATTTGATACCTTCCCCATCCATTTTTGGAGGGGTCTCCGGAAGTAGGCTGTCCGCAGACCTGAGTGGCACAGCGATCTCCTCTTCCTTATTGTTTTTCTCCTCCACCCTTTTTTTCTTCCTTTTTTTTGGTAGATCAAGTCCTGACTGTGCTGCTCTCCTGCTCCTCTCACGGGAGATCCCCCATATAGTCTTGGCTCTTTGGATTGTCCAAATGGCCATAGCAGTTAGTTACCTGCCTTTATTAGGTGTTTGGCCTCCTTCTGTTAGGCCTATGTTTTATGTTGTTCAATGGTTGTTACATTTTTTTGTACGGTTTCTCGGCTCTTCTGGTGTGGTGCTCTCCTCTCTGATATTTGGGGGTAAGGTCCTTTTCTATGCTCTCAGACAACCTTATGGCGAATATCCGTATTACGTTCCTTAATGTTAGGGACTTTAACTCCCCCGAAAAAAGATCTTTCTTCAGGAGACCCATCTTCTCTCTTCTCACATACAGTCCTATAGAAACCGATACTTCCCTGCCTGGTGCCATAACAGTAGCCCCTCCTCAAAGGTCAAGGGAGTGGCAATCTTCTTCCACAAATCTCTCCCAGTCACGATTATTGATACTTACCAAGATGATGACGCTAGGGCTTTGTTTGTGAAAGTCAAACTACAGGGTCTGATCTATACATTGGCCAATATCTACGCTCCTAAAACAGGGCAATGGTCCTTCCTGGCTAATACTCTGGACAAACTGCTCCACTTCTCACAGGGGCAGATAGTGTTAGGTGGAGATTTCAACCTCCCCTCAATCCCCTGCTGGACTCTTCTACTAAGCGATCCTCCGTAGCTTACCAAGTGCTTAATAAAGTCAAAAAATTGCTACATGACATGCAACTTGTAGATGTTTGGAGGCTGTTACACCCGCACGACAGAGATTTCATCTTTTACTCCTTCCCAAACAACTCATATTCACGTATTGATTATATTCTCCCCCAGCACTCACTCCTCTAATATGTGGTCTCGACAACTATTGGCAGTGCTATCCACTCAGATCATGCCCCCGTTCATTGTGACCTAGCCCTTCCCTGCTTTAGTCGGCCTGCCCTTTCCTGGAGGCTGAATGAGTCGCTCCTCTCCGATTCACTTTGCCTGACAGACTTGCAACGTACGGCGGATCTGTTTGCCAAAGCTCATGAGTTGGATCCGATCCCCCCAGACTCAATGGGAGGCCTTGAAATGTACTCTCAGGGGAATTCTCATCAAACACTTAAAAGAGAGGCTGCGGCCAAACTCCAGTCCCTTGGAGGCTCTACATAAGGCCTCAGGACTGGAGAGGGACTTGAGGGCCATTGTTCAAACTCGCCACAAAATCCTCCAGTTAATGGAGCATAGACACAAGAGATAGACAGCTCTGCTCCAGCTCCTTCTATACATGGAGCAATAAGCAGGAGAGGGCATTGGCTAGGGTGTTGAGGGATAAGAGGGCTGCCCTGTTCATTCCTTCGATCAGGACTTTGACAGGACAAACGGCCTATCTCACGGAAGATATCCTCAAGTATTCAACCAATATTACTCAGACTTATACAACCTCCCTACTTCCATCCACCAGCCCTCCTCGCTCCAATCTTATCTGCTAAAGACAGCCCTTCCCCGGCTCCCTGTGGAATCTCTTGCCTCCCTGGAGGAATCCTTCTCGGAGGAGGAGCTGGGGGTAGCCATACAATCACTTTCTTCTGGGAAAAGTCCAGGACCGGGCGGTTATACAGCTTTATTTTATAAACCCTTGAAAACAGAATTGTCGCAGCCCCTCCTCAGGGCTTTCAATGCGACGTCTCCCGATGCCCCTTTTGATCAGGCTTTTCTGAGGGCTCACATAGTTGTTACCCAAGGAGGGCAAGGATCCTTCGCATTGCCAAAGTTACCGTCGGATATCCTTGATCAACTCGGATGCTAAGATCTCTGTCAAATTAATAGCTAATTGGCTTAACCCCTTGCTCACCTCACTCATCCATCCTGACCAAGTGGACTTTGTTCCCTCCAGGGAGGCAACAAACAATACCCTCAAGACATTTTCCTTGATCCATCATGTCTGGACGCAGAAAATCCCATGCCTTCTCCTGTCCCTCGACGCGAAGAAGGCCTTTGATTGGGTAATCTGGCCCTTCCTGAATGGTGTTTTGGAGTCTCTGGGTTTGGGGGAGGGAATCATGTGGAAGATTATGGTTCTCTACACTTCCCCACAGGCCCAACGTCGAATTAATGGGGTTCTCTCCACTCCCTTGACAATTGGAAATGGCACCAGGCAGGGATTTCCCCTCTTCCCTATCCTCCCCTATCCTTTATATTTTGACCATGGAACACTTGATGCAAGCTCTACGATCTGACCGCGAGATACGTGGAGTCCAAGTGGAGGATCTTCGTTTTAAGTGTTCCGCTTTCGCGGATGATTTATTGTTATATCTAGTGTTGAGCGATTACGTTGGCTATCGAAATCGGGCGATGGGTCGATAGTCGGCCACCATCGATAAGGTTTTTCGATAGTGAGCAGTCAATTATGAGCGATGACCATTAACATCTATGGGAGAGCAACAACACCTTCATTCTTACACCCAAACAGGGCTGGAGAAGCTGGAATTAACACCCACCAACAGTCAAAGGGATACCTGCTACATCTTAGGACAACACTTGGGTATAAAAGCCACAGAAAAAAAGTCACACACCATTCACTATCCTGTTTTTGTACCACAGCCCTGACCCTTAAACCCGCATCACCCACAAATTAAAAAGTGCCAGGAAGGCAGTATTATTTGAACCATCATTTTTTCTTGAAAATGGACATTGAATATCCCTGTTTCCCGGAAACGAAGCTTTAGCCCCAAACCTGCAGACCCCCACATTTAAAAAATGCCGGAAAAAGGAGGCTTTCAACCACTATTTTAGTTTCACTGGACAGTGACTATCCCTGTCCTGGGCCACAGCAGGCGCCCCCAAAACCCGCATGACCCAGATTAAAAGTGCCGGAAAAAGGAGTCTTTCAACCACCATTTTAGTTGAACTGGACATTGACTATACCTGTCCTGGACCGCAGTATGACCATTTAAAGCGTCTGCCCCAGATTAAAAAGTTTCCGGGGAAAAGGAGTCTTTGAACCCCCCATTTTAGTTTCATGGACATATACTGTCCCTGTCCTGGGCCACAGTATGACCATTTAAAACCGGTCTGCCCCCAAAATTAAAAAATTTGCCGGAAAAAGGAGTCTTTAAACCCCACCATTTTAGTTAAAGAGGGACATTAACTATACCTGTCCTTCCCACAGCTTGACCCGGGGCCCGGAGTTCCGGGGGGTGCGGTGGGAAGCCCAGGCTGGCGCCCCCGGTCATCTTTTAACCGGGTTTAAAAAAATGCCTGATGACGCAGGCACAAAAACCCTCCCGGGTTGCTGAAGCAGAGTGGGAAGTGTGAGAATTCCAGCCTTCCCCCTACCAGTAAAGGGCCGGGGTGCGCTTGCCCCCCCTTTTTTTATAAAGTGGGGGGCCCCAAATTAAGTTTTCATTGGAAATATTGGGGTTAAACGCCCCTTTGTTCCCCGGGGGGTTCCCCTTTTTTTTTGGGCCTTCTTTTTTCATTTTATCGGTGGGGGAAAATTGTATCTGTACTATGTTCTCTGCCCGGTGTCCATATTTCCATGTCCTTGATAACCTACATTGGCAAGTTTTTCCTGTACTCCCTTGTAAAATTTTCAGGGAAATTTTTTTTTCCAGCATTTTTTTCATGAAATTTTTTTTAAGTATTTTTAATTCTAGAAAAATTTTTAAAAAAATAGGGGGGGGAAACCCCCCTTGTCTTTGTTTCCCCTTTTTTTAATTGTATTAAAGGGGTTTTGTCTCAATACAGGGTTTTATGGGTATGTTAAAGATCTTGCAAAAAAAGTCATTTTGAATTTTTGTCCTTTAAACCCTTTGTCCTCCCTTTCCTTTTTTGACGGCACCTTTCCCCTTTGAGCCACTTTGAAAAATTGAAACCCAAAAAATGTTGTTAGAAACAACATTTTTTTTAAATAGTACCTGTGTATTGCTGAAATTTCAAAGCAAAATCCCCCCAAAAAAATTCAAAGCATGCCCCGGGGGCCACTTTGGACAATTGTAAAGAACAAATGTCTTTTTGAAACAACATTTTTTTTTTTATAATGGATGTGTATTGCTCCCTTTTTAAAAAGCACCCATGACCAAAAAAAATAAAAAAAATGATTTCTAAACCCAATTTAAAAATTTTTGGGGGGGAAAAAATTTGCCACTTAGAAGCCCATTTCTTTTCCCAAAAGGGACCATGTTATAGTTATATCTCCTGAACACCCCCAAAAAAACCATTGACAATGCGAAATCTTTTAAGAAAAAAAGTGGGGTAAATGGAATTTACGGTGTTGTAAAAAAACCTTGGTGTCTTTTACAGTTCCTACAGAAAAACCAGCAAAATAAAAGGTTGGGAAAGAGAAAAAAAAATTTCAGTAAAATGATCTTTTTAAAAAAAATTTTTCCCAAGAGGCCCTTTTCTGTTTAAAAAGGGAAATTGTAAAAGTAAAACCCGGAACTAATGGTAAATCGGAAATTGGGGCCCAAAACCTAAGAAAACCCATCCCTGTTACCCTTGATGAAAGAAAAAAGTTTAAAATTATTTGGGGGAAACCCGGTGCGTTTGTCTGAAATAAACCCTCCGGCGTGCGGGAGGTCCGCCAATATGACGCTGGCGGGGGGGGGCGGGAAAACCCCCTTATGGCTTTGAGGGAGCTTGCTCGGGCCCCTTTCGTCCATTTTGGATCCCCAGAAGTCTATTGGGCCCGGGAACACACCCAAAACATCGGTGTTGGCCCAGATAGTCGGGGAACCGATTTAAAAGCTGATTTCTTGGTTTGGATGTGTCCCCTCCCATTGAGCTTTGGGTAAAACAAAGTAAAAAAAGTTTGCCCCGAGGTAAACCCTTAGGCTTCTGCCACCTTCCCTGCTGCTGGCTAGGGCCTCCCTTGGCACTCTATGCAGTCCCCGTCGCTGATTTTTTTTTCCCCCGGGGCTTTTAAAGGAAAGGGGAAGCTTTTCGCAACAGATGTCCAGTTGAAAAAATCAGAAAGGGTTTCCCCTTTTCCCTGCATTTTACTCTCTTTTTGGGGTGGTGGAAGGAAAGTGCTGATTTTTGTTTTGTCCCGGGGTTTCGGGGGGTGGCCCCAGTAAATGTTGTTCTTTTTGAGGGCCCTTTAATGCGAGGATATGTTGGGGGAAGGGAGCTTTCCAAGTCTCTGTGAGGGATGGAGCCTTGATTTCCCCAAGCCTCGGGGTCGAGGGGCCTAGAAAAGGGGGATCTTCCTCTTCTTCCTCCTCCGCCTCAAATTGCCCAAAACCCCCTTTCCAAAAATTTTCCCCCAAACGTCGGAAACATCGGTGTTAGGAATACCCTCATCCTCCTCTTCCCCCTCCCCCCCTCCCCCGTTCCCCCCGGAACAGTTTTCAAACAGCCTGATTGCTGGATTGATGCCCCCGAGAGTGTTGGCCCCCTTGAAATAGTTTGGGAAACCCGAACCAGCCTAAAGAGCCCGAAAAAATTGGGTAAAAATGTGGGGCTTGTGGTTTTGACGGAGAAAAAGGCTCTGTTAGCACCCCTTGTGTCCTTTCCCCTCCCCCGTCGCTGGGGGGACCTGTTGTTTCAGAGTGCCCCGATCGTTCCAAAAAACCTAAGACCCCAAAAATGTCTTGCTGCCCAAGGGAAATTGCCCGAAATGACCTTTTTGGTGGTTCTTCAAAATGGCAAGGAGGTGCAGAGCTCTTTTCCTGCCCCCACTCTGGGTGGTTAAAACCCCGAGGTCCGAAACCGCTGCTTGTGGGCCCATGTGTCCTTCGTATGCAAATGGCATTGCGCTGTGCCCCAATTGCTGGAGCATGGGGGAGGGGGGAAATTCCCAGCGTGTTGCCAGGTAAACCAATTTGAGCGGTTGACGGGGAGGCCGAGCGGCCGCTGCAATGCAGCCAGGCGGGACGAAGCAGGGTGCAAAGGGGCAGGGGGCCCAAAACCTTGGGAACTTCGGCCTTTTTTCGCAGGCATTCCGACCCGGGGGGTCTTGAGAAATTTCGGAGGGAAAAGGGTTTCTTTAAATGTGCCAGGTGGGGAAATGTGCCCCCCTCCCGATCTTAAGGGGGGCCCAGCGGGTTTTCAAACTTTTATCGCCCCCACCTTTCCCTGGCACAAGGTTTTGTCCCCCATCCACCCGCCGGTCTCATTGGGAGACCCTTTCCCCCGCTCCGACCTGTGTGTGGATGGTCCTCCAAGACGTTTAATTTCAACAGGGCCTGGTTTCTCTGGGCCTTTAAAGGGCCACCGGGGCCCTTGGGGGGGAAAGGGAACCCTGCACCCCCCCTGCGGTTTTAAAAAAAGCGTGCGCGAGCCTGGAGCCACCGTCCCCCCCAGGGCCTTTCCCACCCGCTCCCCCATTTAGGGGTCACGGGGGAAATAGGGGCCCTTTGGGCCCGGGGCTTATGCCCCATTTTTGTCGGGGGTCAGATGGATTTTTTCCGGCCAAGATGCAGAAAACGCGTTTGAATTTTTTAGAGGGGACAGGGGGCTGGCCGGGGGCAGGGGGCTTTTTGGGCAAAAAAATTTGCCTGCTGGCCTCTGGTTTTTGGGGCAGGAAAGGGGCCCCATGACGTGGCGGCCCCCTTTTCTGGGTCCACCCGAGGAAAAAAGGAAACATTTCCCAAGGCGAAAAAAGCCTGGAAAGGGCCGACTTTCCGGTTTTTTGGTTTTGGGGAAAGGGTTTTGGGGGTTAAAAGTGTTTCTTCTGCCCCCAAAACCGGGAAAGAAAAAGGGGCTGGTGCTAGACGGCCGCTGTAGGGGTTTGCAGGTCATAAAACTGGCGGAAGGAGAAGGGGTAGGAGGGGTTTCTCGGGTGGTGCGGGTTTGGTACTGGGTGACGGTGGAGGCTGCAGCGGAGGGATCCCGGGATGGGGGACTCTGAGAGACATGGGCAGCTGGGGAACCGTTGGTGGTCCCGTAGGAGGCGAGACAGAGGGTTTTTTTGGGACAGTGGTTGGTGGCCCGGCGTCGGTCTGGCCTTTTTTTGGGGCCAAATGTTGCCTTATTTCAACTCCCGCATTCGCTGCCTGTGCTAGACCTGTTTGGTTGGGGGTTTAACCCCTAAGGTTTTTCCTCTACTTATGGGGTTTAGGAAAAAGGGGCTTATGACATCGCTGGGTGAATCAGAGGCTTTTTAAAGAAGGCCCCGGTTGAGGGGGCCCGGGGCCTTTTTGGGCGGCGATAAGCCCGGGGGGGGGGTTTTTGGTTTACCGGGCTGGCGGAATCATATTGGGACTTCTGCGACCCCCCCTTCCTTTTTGGGGGTGGAACCCTTTCTGAACACCCCTCGTTTCCTTTCGTGATGAAGCGCTCGCAAAAAAATTTTTTTCGGGAAAAAACCCCGGTTTTTGGGTTTCCCCCAATGTGTCATCATCTCATCAAAATCACAACCAGGTGCCCTTTTTCGTCCTGCCTTTTTTGCTCCCGGAGTGCCCGGGTTCAAAGAAAGGGACTCAAGGCATTGCCGACCGGCCCGGGAATTTTTTCCGATTGGGCTGGTTCCTTCTTTTCCCCCCTTTATTTGGGATCAGAATGGGCCTCAGAGCGACCAAAAAATTCCCCTTTGGCCTCTTGATCTTTTAAACTGCTTCTGACCCCAAAGCATTTTTTTTATCAAAAAGGTCTTTAGGGAAAAAAGGGTTATCCTTCCCGGGTTGGGTTTCCGGTTGAATTTGGGGTGCTTCAGGTTTGGGCGGATGCTGGTGATGGGTGATGACGACAAATTTTTGGCCCTGATGGGGGGGGACGAGGAGGTAAGGGCTGCTTGGGGGCAGGTTGTATTAACCAAATGAAGGAAGAAATTTGGGGGACGTTTTTTGTTACTTTAGATTCACCGGGCCCTGACCCAGCGATTTTCAGGCCTGAGGTCCTGCAAATTTATGATTTTCCCCTGGCCTGCCTTTTTGTGCCAGCACTGGAAGGGAGGGACCCTTTTTCGTACCCTCCCTCCATGGGCCTCCCCCCTTTGCTGGGTTACCCCCTGAATTTTGCCCCCCTTCAGAAATTTTCCCAAATTTTAGAAAAGGTTTTTGGAAGGTTTTGGAAAAATCTCTTATTTAAAAACGGGAAAAAACAGTTTTTCAAATCCCCCAAAAACAAAAAAATTTTTGGGTTCAAATTTTAACTGCAAGTAGATCTAAACAACAAAGCTGGCCGCGCCCAAAGTGAAAAAACAGTATCTGAAATGTTTTTCGGATAATTTAAAAGGGGAAATTTTTTTTTACCCATCAATTTTACCCGTGGTGACTAAAAATTTTCGTATTACATTTAAGTGAAGGTGCCTCCAAAGAAAAAAGCTTTAGTGCGCCCAAAATGAAAAAACCCCGTATCTGAAAATATTTTTTTTTTTTTTGGTATTACAAGGTATTTTTTGGAAACCCATCAACCTGTGTGAATTTCTGGATTTAAATTTTTGTAAAAAGGGGGTATTTCAACAAAAGGGGGTTTTGGGCAAAATTTTAAAAGGGCACCTAATTCCTTGGGAAAAAAAGTTTTACTGTAATAAAAATGGGGGTTTTGCACTAAAAAAGACTGGTTACTAGAAAAAAAGTGTATCCTAAAGGGTTTAGGCCCGCCAATATCCGGGAAATTTCAATAGAAAAAGTTAAAAATAAAACTTTTGCAAAGTCTAAATAAAATCTTGGTGAACTTTATTTCCGTATTTTTATTGAGCTTGTCTATTTTATTTACAAGGTTTTTTTTGGCCTTTCAAAATTTTCCTGTGGGGGGACTAAAAAATTGCTGGTTTTAAATTTAAAATGAAGGTGGATTTTTTCAACCAAAAGTGGAATGGGGGAAAAAATTTAAAATGAAAAACCTATTTGAAAAGTATAAGAAAAAAAAATGGAGTTTTGATTAAAAAAAGAGACCTGCAGTTATAGAAAAAATGGTTTTCCTTTTAAGTTCGGTTGGGCCCCAAAATCTAGGAAATATTTCAAAAGAAAAATGTTTTTTAATAAAACTATTGGGAATGTTTAAATAAGTCTTGGTAACTTTATCCAATATTCTTTACAGAGCTTGTCTTTTGTTGCCGCGGGAGCCCCCCCTTTCCCCCCCCCCCCCCCGTGACTTTACAGCGTTGATGTCCTTTAAAATTTTCTACCCAAAAAAAATAAAATCTTCCCAATTCTTAATTAACTAAAAAGTAAGGATTTACAGTAATTGTAGAGCTTTCTCTGTGGGGAATTATAAAAAAAATTTTGCTGAGCTGTTTGGACAAAAACAGAGGCCGTCCTTTTTGCTCTGAGACGCTGAGAGACCAAATGGGCTGAAAGGAAAAAGCTGTTCTATGTTAAAAAGAGGTTCCCTGTGATTTTTTTAGCCCAAACGCCAAAAAAATACAAAAAGTCCTGACCGGGGCGACACCATCTCACCTGCTCTATTCTGTAACCCGATTTACTGGCCGCCAAAATTCCCGGACGCCGAAAAAGAGGGGGATTTTTAAAAGAAAGATGCACAGATTTTTTAACCCCAAATTTTTGCTGGTCTAAAAAATCCGATACCTAAAAACTGTGCCCTTTCAACTTTGTGATAATAATGCTAACATAGTTATTCTTTCGAACCCGCTCTTCTCTGCGCAGCAGTAAAAGTGTGAGGGTATTGTTCCTAAGTAATCATAAGTAAATATGACAAAGGTTGCCTTAAGTCTTAATATTTCCCCAGGCCCACTATCACCTTGAAGTCCTTTGCCTCCCTGGGAAAGGTCGTTTTTTTAAGTACTTGGGGGGTCCGACCCCTTCTTAGTATGATCTATATTAAATTTCGCTCCTTTCCCCACTGATTCGAGGACCTTTGGGGGTGGGACAGGGAAGGACTTTTATTTTCTGGGGGGATAAATATACTGAAGAGAATGTCCTCCTAAATCCCGTATCTTTTTTGGGGATTTCCCCATCCGATTCCAAGGCCTTTTTTGTAATGCTGGGCAAACTTGTGTCTGAATTTGTTTGGGCGCGGGGACACCCCCGAATATCAGAGGGAGTTATTTACCCGAGGTGGGGTGGTTTTTCTTCCCCGTTTCCGGGGCCCCATACCCGGCTATGATGCAGTCCCTATTCTGGGCGCTTCAAAAGTGCGATCAAAGAGGGTTATTGAAAACGGGTTATAAGGTGCCTACTGCGGCCTTACCTTTGTTACCACGCTCAATATTATTATTATTATTATTATTATTATTTATTTTAAAGCGCCATTGATTCCAGGGCGCTGTACATTCGAGGGGGTTACATACATTACATAAGTCAAACGAGTACAGTGATAAGGGATAATGACAATTGGCACGACAGAGGGAGAGAGGACCATATTACCAGCGAACCTGATTTGTCGAACCCCCGTGATAGTGCAAACCTCAATTCGGGTGTGTAGATCATTTGCCTCCAAAATGACAATTCTTACTACAGGGGGTCCAAGCTCCCCACTCCTTGGGAACCCTTCTGTCCCGGAGTCCCTCTCGGCGTCCTTGACCCGTCTACTAGAGGGGACGGCATCCTCTGTCATGGATAGGGTATTAGCCCCGAACTCTCCGAAAGCCTATGAGGATCTGGTGGGTGACACAGGTACGACCCGATTTGCTAGGTTCTTTTACTATCAATTGAATAGCTTCTACACTAGATGGAAGTGAATTTTGGATGTGCATAGACCCCCTGCCAACTTTGAGTTGTGGTGCCTTGGCAAATACTCGGAGAGGAGAGCACTCTCAGGCCTCTACCAGCTTCTGCTCAATTCTCAGACTAGGGATAAACACCCCTTTCAGAGTGGTTGGGAGAGGGAGCTTAATGTGACTTTTTCCGATGAGGAATGGCTCAAGACGTTCCACTTAATTCATAAATCCTCAATAACTGTCGGGGCCCATGAACTGAATTATAAAATTGTCACTAGGTGGTACCGGGTCCCTGCATTACTGAATATTCTGTTTCCCTCCTCTCCGAGTGTTTGTTGGCGATGCGGGAAGGAGAGAGGAACAATGTCCCACATCTGGTGGGGATGCTCGGTCCTGCAGCCGTTCTGGAAGGAGGTTATTGACATAATTTACAGTAACAGGAATACGGATTCAAAACTCCCCTGCCACAGTCCTCCTCTTTGACATCCCGCTCCCTACTGCCCTTCTCAAATCCCACCTTATCACTTTTATGCTTCTGGCGGCCAAACTGGTTATTCCCAGACTCTGGCTCTCCACAGCACATCCACTGTTGATGGACTGGTTTAGGGAAGTGCAAGCACTGCAGCGACTTGAGGAATTTAGAACTGATTCACCGCTATGCTACAGTAAATATTTGCACACCTGGGAGGACTGTATTTCTTTCTGTGGATCTGACTGATATCGCTCCTATTCTTGATAAAGCTCTCTCGGTTTTAGCAAGCTACTTTGGGATGGGTTGGAGATGGAGGGTAGAATCAGACACCAAGACACTAATTTATAAATGGGAGGTGAGGTGTCACCGAAGAGCCGTGGATCTGGCTTTCTGTGTTTGCTCTTTTTTGGTTTTGTTTCAAATTCCATTTTATTTGATTATTGCCTAAATGTTTTACAAGGTCTTAAGTGTTGACTGCTTAGCTCCGCTACCCATGGCATGCCTGAGTCGGTTTTAACACTCACGCTATTTGATCCTCTCTCTTAGTTGGACCCTGCATGATTTGGGTGACTAGAGCTTCCTGCCTGTATTAAAAGGAGCTATCTCCACTTGCATTAGTCATTAGAGAACAAGATGTCTGTTGGTAGACATGGTCAACCTTTTCTGTGAAATTTTCTTATGTTCGCTGTTCTTCTCATGACCTTTATATTTGCGATTGTTTATGTATCTTTCTGCCTTCTTTTCAATAAACTTACTTGAATACTTAAAAAAAAAAAGTAAAAAAGTGTACAAAAATAAAATATATAGTAAAAACACACACACACACCGCCCATTAAAAATACCAGTCATCCTAAAATAAAAAAGTGCACATATTTGCTATCACCACACATGTAACAACCTGACCTATAAATGTGTCATGTTATATTACCCCTACAGCAGGGTGTAACTACCGTGGTAGCAGGGGTAGCAGTTGCTCCGGGGCCCATGCGCTTAGGGGGGCCCACGCCCCGGGGCAGCTGCTACTGCGTTCGCTACCCCGTTAATGCCGCTCCTGGACCAGCCGGCAGTGAACTTAACAGTTCACTGCGGCGGGCACGGAGCCGAGCGTTCAGAGGCAGCGCTGCCCGGAGGTAGTAGAACGGAGTGCCAATCGCTCCGCTCTGCTACTTCCTCTGCCAGCCCTCTGTGATCACGTGGGCACGCGCGGTGACGTCACATCACCGCGCCGCCCGCGCTGAGCACAGAGGCTGCAGAGAGGCTGCGCGCGGGCACATCGGGGGGAGGTGGACCCAGGTGAGTAAACTATTTCTATTTTACCTGCCCCTAAGCCTGCCCGTATAAGCCTGCCTGTATAAAGCCCCCCCCCCCTAAGCCTGCCTGTATAAGCCCGCCTGTATAAGCCTGCCTGTATAAGCCTGCCTGTATAAGCTGCCTGTATAAAGCCTCCCAAGCTGTCTGTATAAAGCCCCCCCTAAGCTGTCTGTATAAAGCCCCCCCAAGCCTGCCTTTTATAAAACCCCCCCAAGCCTGCCTGTATAAGCCTGCCTGTATAAAGCCTGCCTGATAAAACCCCCAAACCTGCTTACACCCTCTAAGCCTGCCTGTAACACCCTAAACCTGCCTATATCCTCTAAGCTGCCTATATACCCCTAAGCCCGCCTATTTACCCTACTAGCCTGCCTATATACCTCTAAGCATGCCAATTTACCCCTAAGCATGCCCAAAATACCCCAGCTTGCCTTTATACCCCTTGCCTGCTAGATAACCCCAGCCTGCCTGCCTAGTACCCCCAGCCTGCCTGCCTAGATACCCCAGCTGCCTGCCTAGATACCCCCAGCTGCCCGCCTATTTACCCCCCAGCCTGCCGCCTATTTACCCCAGCCTGCCTAATTTAACCCCCCAGCCTGCCTCATAGCCACCAGCCTGCTTTATAGCTGTCAGTCTGCCTGCCTGAATAGCCCTTTTAGCCACCTAACCCTGTCTACCTGTATGGCTCCCCATAGCTACCTAAACCTGGGCCTTTCCTATATGGGCACTCTATTGGCTACTAAACCTTGCTTATCTGGGGCCCCATATATCCTATCTAAACCCTGCCTGCCTAAATGGACCCCATATAGCCAGGTGGACAGGGAGTAAGGTGCTGGAAAAGTCAGGATTCTAAGATATTTGTGTCTAAATCTGCAGGGACAAGTGGTCGGGAGATGTCATCATGATGGCGTTCTGGACCGAATGCAGAACAAAGGGGAAAGTCAATGAGATGTCACCTGTGAGTCACAAGATGTAACTACACTGTAATCACTTATATGTCTACAGAGCCTGTGTATACTGGTGTCTTCCACTATATGGTCACTGTATGGTGGTTATATACAGTCTGTTGAGCCTGGTACACTGGTGGGCTTACCACTATTATGGTCACTGTATGGTGGTTATATACAGTCTGAGAGCTGTGCACACTAGATATACTACCTAATATGGTCACCATATTGGCGCCAGGATACTATTGGTCTTTTATGTATGATCAGTTTTAGTGTAGGGATTTTTTTCAGTCACTATGTGGGGTGGTAATTTGTGGTCATGTTTGGCGGTATTTAATTAGGTCCTTATGTATGTAGAGTTATTGGTAATGTTGGTTTTGGTATAGTGGGATTTGTTTGGTGCAGTATGATAGTGAGATGTATGGTGAGGTATTTGCCCTTTGTATTATCTACATTATCTAACAGCATGTCCTGGTACATGGTCGTGGTCAGCGAGGGGGGGGGGGATAGGGAGCCCCATCCAAAAGTTTGCTTTGGAGCCCTGGCTTTTCTAGTTACGCCCCTGCCGTACAGTGAACAGCTTAAAAAAAAAAAAAATCAATGGCAGAATTGCAATTTTGTTCATTTCGCTGCACATAAAATGGAATAAAGAGCTATAGAGTCATAGTTACATAGTTTGTAAGGCCAAAAAAAGACAAGATGTCCATCCAGTTCAGCCCATTCTGATAAAGTGTTGCCAAAGTGTTTAATAAATGCGAAAGTGGTAAATAAAAAACCTTACACAACTGCATACAGAAAAATAAAAAAGTTAAGGCAATCACAAGAGGGCAATACATAGATATTATTTTACACAATAAAAACATGTTTGTTTTTTTAAACTGCAATAATATAAAAAATGATATAAAGTGGGTATCGCCACAATCATGTCTTCCAGCAGAGTAAAACAAACATGTCACAAGTACTGCATGGTGAGCGTTCTAAAAATAAAAAAAAATAAAAACTTTACCCGGATTGCAGTATTTTCTTCATCCTACATCCCAAAAATGGATTCAAAACGCCCGTCTTTCCCAGCATACAATATGCGCAAATTGTACTTCAGGAGAAAGAAGTGACATGTCACTTCTTCCTGGTGTTTACCCACCATGGATAACAGAAGTGAATAGGGTTGGCCCCCACACATTTTAGAAGTACGTGCTGGTCAGCACATACTTCTAAAACACCCGCCGTGTTGCGGCGCGTAGTGTAGCTGTGTGAACATACCCTAATTGTACCAACCCACATAGTAAAGTTATCATGTCAGTTATACCGCATAGCGAACTCTGTAAAAATGAAACCTGAAAAAAAAAATGGTGGAACTGCAGGTGTTTTTTTTTTTTTATTTTAACAGCCTTGAGCTAAAAAAAACCCAAAACTGTGGAACACCTGTGTGCCCACAATGCACAATAAACCCATAGAGGAGATCCCTGAACCGTGTTGAATTGAAGATGGGGGGACTTCTGGAAGATTTCACTTATTCTGGTACTTTGGGGGCTTTTCAAAAGCAACAGGGCACCCACCAAAATCTGTTCCAAACGCCTACTAGTGTTCCCTACCTTGTACACCCTGCCAGGTGCCCAGACAGCAGTTTGCACCCACATATAGAGTATTTCCAAATTTGGAAAAAATTGCGTAACAAATTTTGGGATGCTTTGTTTCCAGGATGCTTTGTTTTCACAGCGTAACGCTAAAAAAATTTGACTAACACTTGTGGGGATGATATACTCACTGCACCCCTGAATATATTCCTTAATTTGTGTCGTTTAAAAAATTAGGCCTTTTTAGGGGTGTTTATTAAGTTATAGCACCTTAGGCTGTCCGTGAACCTGTAATGGTGCCTAGAAATGTAGCCTAATTAAAATGAGACCCCAAAATCCAGCAGGTGTTCCACCTATTCTTAGGCTTGTGGTTGAGTCAAATAGTGACCTAGGGCAACATATGGGATATCTATAAAATGGCAGAATCAGTGGAATCAATATTGAGTTGCATTTTCTGGTTACCATTTACTGTTTTCCAGTAAATAATAGATAAGAATAGAATCTCCACAATAAAAGGTACATTTTTAAATTTCACCTCTTCTTTGCTTTAATTTCTGTGAAACACCTAAAGAATTAAACTTTCTAATTGTTGTTTTGAATACCTTGAGGGGTGCCGTTTCTTAGATGTAATCATTTATGGTGGTGTCTAACTGGCATACCCCTGAAGCGACATCAGAACTGGATTGGTCCTTAAAAAAAAATCTGTTGCAATTTTTTTGAAAATGTTAAAATTTGCTACACAATGTAAGAGCCCCCTAATGTCTTAAAAAAATAAAAGATTGTTTAAAAAATGATGCCAACATAAAGTAGACTTATGGTAGATGTTCTTTATTCACTATTTTTTTGGGTATGAACTGTCTTACATGCACAAATTTTTAAACTTTGAGAAAATTTTTAACAAATAAACTAGGATTGTTTCAATCAAAAGTAATTGCTGACTTAAAGTACAATGTGGCACGAGAAAATCTAAAAATTACATGAATAGGTAAAAGCATTAAAAAGTTATTACCAGAAAAAGTGTCAAATTTTTAAGGGCTTTGTCCTTAACTCCAAAAACAGGCTTAGACCTTGTGTATTTTGCTGTGAAATATCTGTGGATCTGCTTCTTGTGTCTTTTTCACCATTGATTGGTGGCCATGATAAACACAGCATCTTTTAATCCCAGCATCTTTTAATCAACAGTTAGAGGGGTGGGAGGTGACAAATTCCCATCGCATTTTGATAGCCCCACATTTTGATTTAATCACAGTGTTCACCTCTCTAACTGGTAAGCAAGATTAAGAAGACCTTTGTCAAGCCCGCTACTCGCAGGGTTGGTGAGATATTATTTGTAATAACTAGATTACAACAGACGGCGTAAGCATTTCACATTAAAATTATTTGTTGGCGAATGGATACAGTTCATATATTGTTAAGAACACGCTCCTTGTTGTACTGGGTTACCCTATTCTGCCTGCCACTGAACCCTTGGGGCTGTTGAATTCCATGTATGTAGTCTTCTGCTGATGCCTTGTGCATTGCGCTGTCTGACCTTCGCTGACCTCTCAGCTATCACAGCCGTGGACTTCTCTAAGTTTGCACCTGGTGGCTATTGTGGGTTAAGTCAACTTCACCATCAGAGGCTCTGTGAAAAAATCCAATAGCCGCTTCGTTACATCCCCTCAGAGCAAGACCAGCCAATGGCACAGTGAGTCCGCAACCCGCCATTTTCCATGACAACCTTGCCAGCATTTTAAAATGTCCATATTTTGTGATAGTTGAAAGGTCACCATAACTATCTTATTCCTATAGGTTAATACTGAAGATTCACAGTGATTTTGATGTTATTTTACCATGTGTCACCATGTAACCCTCAACCGCATATTTTAAAATCAATAGCTTTTAAGTTAATCACATATTTGTTACTTAATAACCTTGCATCATCCCTGGCATTAGCCACATTAAGCCTAAGTCTAGATATTTATACCACTTAAAAAGGGAGGGCATAGGCCCACAGTGGGAGTTGGCTACACAGCAAACTTTTTACAATGTGTCGTTAATATTCTTCATTTTCAACGCACACACAATGTCCTTCTATTGCCGCGTTATAATCTGTCCTGCTAACGGCTTTTTGCTATCTGTGATCTTGTCAGACCTCCAGCACCAGCTGCAGAAACTCGATAAGAACAGTAATATTCTCTAGACATCCTGTGATTCAGCATGACATCCAATGCATGGTACACCAGTCAACCTAGACACACACACACACTATTAATAATAGGGTGAAGTAACTATTTTAATTATATTTACTGCCACTGGAAAATAGAAGTAGGTCAGATGTATTGCTTAACTCTGTCCCTGCTGTGAGATGTGAGGAATGCTTCATCTAATGGGAAACAAGAGGTTTTAAGGACTATCAAGCAATGTTTTTAAATCATAAACTAAAAATATTCATATTGTAGAGGCTGAAGCACCCACTACACAAAGGAAACATGTCAGTGTATTTAATGGACATTAGGAAATTAGATTTACATTTAAACTCAGGGTTTCCGTGTTATCTGGGTAACATTTAGGTTGGGATAGCCATGCTCCATTTTGATATTTCTAATTCATGGAGCAATTTCCATTTACTATGTTTACAGATCAACCTCCCAATTTTATAGTTTTTGGGAAGTGAAAAAAGGAAACTTTTGTGAACATGAATAATCACATGGAAATTTAAAGTTTTCTCGACGCAGGGTAGAGTAGACGGCCTTTGCAAAAGGGGTTTAGTAGCTATGTTGTTATTTATAAAGACTTGAGGAAGCAAAGTTGCATAGACATTAGCAGGCTTGGACTGACAAAGAGGAGCAGAGGAAACCTGCAGTGAGCCCATGGGTATGGGGCTGCTTTTTAGGGAGAAAGGCAGAGAAAGAGGCAGAATTAAAATAAGAAAGGAGCCATTCAGTAAGAAGAGCTGGGGGGTGGATCTCAAAAATCAAACCAGGGGGTGGGTCCGGGAATCTACCAATACGGCCAGTATTATCACTTGTGCTAAAAAAATTTCCTTTCCAAAACTCTCAGAACACGGGGCAACCTAGGCACGCGTGCTGGAAGTGGCCGCGGGGCCATTTTTGGCACACGTACCTGGCTGGCCACGCTGCCTTCCGCACTGTCCCCCAAGCCCCCCGGGAGGATCGGGTGGTTCCAGGTAAACGGGGGCCTTTTGGCACCCCCGGGGCCTAACACAGCAGAGGGGGCCCGCCGGGATCCCTGCGACGTGCGGGGGGGCCCCCGTGCGTCGCGAGCAGCGACGCAGTATTACATCATCGCCCCGCTCCCGTCCTTGGGCGCACACCCCGTCTTGGCTGGCGCCCGGGAACTGACAGAGGAGCGCCCCGCGCTGGAGGGAGAAAGGGGGACAGAAGGGACCGCACAGGGAACAAGGTAAGGGTGAGTTTATGTATTAAATTTTTTTTGTCGGGCTATAAAAGGGCAGGTGGGGAAAAGGGCTGGCGGCTGTAACGGGCAGGGGGATAGAGCGGGCGGCGTAACAGGCAGGTGGGGAAAAGCGGCGGCGTATCAGGCAGGGGGGATAAGTCCCCGGGTAACGGCATGGTGGGAAGAGCGGGGCGGCTGTATACAGCGGTGGGGAAAGACTGGGGGGCGAACAGGCAGGGGGGGGGATAACGGCGGCTGTATACGGGCATGGGGGGACCGCTATGGCTGTAAGGGAAAGGGGGGGGACCGCTATCGGGTACACTGGCTGGGGGGGAAGGCTGGCAGCTGTGTACAGGCATGGGGGTAGAGCTGGGGGGTTGTGTACGGGGGCATGGTGGGGATAGGGCTGGGGCATGTAAGGCATGGGTGGTTGACTGGGGCTAATACAGGCATGGGGGGGGATGACTGGGGCTGTAAACGGGCATTTTTGGGAAATAGAGTTTTGGGGCTGTATACAGGCATTGGGGATAGAGGGCGGCGTAAAAAGGCTGGGGGGGATAGAGGGGCTGTTACAGGCATGGTGGGGAAACGGGCGGCGTATACGGCATGGTGGGGATAAGGGCGGCTGATACGGGATGGGGGGGATAGAGCGGGGGGCTGTAACGGCAGGGGGGAAAATAGAGCTGGCGCGTATCAGGCAGGGGGGAAATAGGCGGGGGCTGTTACAGCAGGTGGGGATAGATGGCGGCTGAACGGCAGGGGTGGGGATAGAGCTGGCCGCATGTCAGGCAGGGGGGATGAGCGGGCGGTGTTAAGGATGGTGGGGGCCGCTATCAGCTGTATCTGGAAGGGTGGGGACCGCTATCGGCTGTACACGGCATGGGGGGGATAGACTGGGGGCTGTATACAGGCATGGGGGAATAGAGCTGGCGGCTGTATACAGGCATTCGGGATGGCGGCCGCTATATACGGGCATGGTGGGGATAGAGCTCCGCTATTACGGCGGGGGATAGAGCTGGGGGTTTAACGGGCATGGTGGGGACCGCTATCAGCTGTATACTGGCAAGGTGGGGACCGCTATCGGCTGTACACTGGCATGGTGGGGACCGCTATCGGCTGTACATTGGCATGGTGGGGACCGCTATCGGCTGTATACTGGCATGGTGGGGACCGCTATCTGTATACTGGCTGGTGGAGACCTCTATCTGTCTGTATACTGGCTGGTGGAGACCTCTATCTGTCAGTATACTGGCGGGTGGGGCCCGCTATCTTTCAAAAACCGCGGTGGGGACCGCTACTGTCAGTATACCGGAGGTGGGGACCGCTATCGTGATACCGAGGGGGGACCCTACTGTATACCGCCGGTGGGGCCGATCGATCCGCCTGTGGGGACCGCTATCTGTATCCCGCCTGGTGGGGACCGCTATCTGTATACCGCCTGGTGGGGACCGCTATCTGTATACCGCCTGGTGGGGACCGCTATCTGTATACCGCCTGGTGGGGACCGCTCTCTGTATCCCGCTGGGGGGGGGACCGTTTCTTTTTATACCCCCTGGTGGGGCCCGCTCTTGTTACCGCCTGGGGGGGCCGCTCTCTGATCCCGCCTGGGGGGACCGTTCGTTGCCCCTGTGGGGACCGCTCTCTTATCCCTGGTGGGACCGCTTTTGATGGCCTGGGGGACCCCCTCTCTGTATCCCCTCCCTTGGGGGGGACCCTGTCGTATACTCCCGGGGGGGGGACCGCTTTTGTATACGCCTGGGGGGGCCCGCTGTTGTATACTGCCTTGGGGAGCGCTGATACGCCTGGGGGACTTTTTGGATCTGCCTGGGGGGCCCTTATATTGCCTGTGGGGAGCGGTAACTGCCTGGGGGGACCATCACCTCCTAACAGGGGATTATAACCTATAAGTAAGGATTGCGGAAAAGGAGGATTCTAAGATATTGTGTCAAAATTTTGCGGGAACGGTATTGTCGGGAGAAGTCGCATGAAGGTGTAAACCAGATAAAGAAAAAAGGAATAAAAAAGTGGAATAGTGATAACGTCATAGAATTGATAAAAAAGGCAACCATTTTTTTTAAAACTGTCAACGATTGTAATGAATCTGTTCCTACTTTGCTTTTTGTTTCATTTCAGGTTTAAAAGCAATGATTTTAAACCCTTGTTTAAAAACACCATACCAAGTTGTTCGTCATTCAAAGTACACTTGCAAGAAAAAAAGGTTTATCGTGATTTTTTACACACATACAAATTAAGACCCACATGTAGGGAACATATGTTTTTTTATCTGAAAAAGTAAAGGGACAAAAACAACGAGGCAAAACCCCCAAAAGAAAAGAAAAAGGGGGTCACCGGTGCTCCGTTTACAAATTGATCTGGCAAACGCATTAGGGTAAAAATTTTGAAATAAGTTTAAAATTCCTTTTTCTGATGCCCGTCAGAATTTTCAATGAAAATAACTTATCTGTTTTGTTGGTCTAAAATGAATCCATGTTTTGGAAAACGGATTGGTTAAATAAAAATTTTAATCTCCCCAAAACCAAATAAAAAAGGCAGGGGGAAAAATAAATATTTAAATTTAATCTGAATCAAGCCCCCCAGACAACCTTTTTTTTCACGGGAAAAGGGATTTTGAAGGCAAAAGCTCCCGCAACATTTGGGGCTCGTCCGGATATCCACGAAGAGGAGGAGAAGGTCACGTGTTTAGAGCATTGGACGGGAGAATGGACAGAGGCCCCGGGGGTGAGTTTTTCCCCCCCAAAGGAAATCCATTTTCTCCTTTCCAAGGTTATCTAAAAACCTGCCTGTCTTTTAGCAATATTTTTATCCCCCATTCTTCCAGTATCCGTTAGTAATAGTATTGTTTTACTTTTTAAAGTAATTTTTAAAAGAATACGTGTGGATTTTAGAGAGTGATAAGTTAAAAAAGTTAAATTTTGTCTTTTCTAAAGTAAAAAAATTAGATTGGGGCTGTCGTTTGTTATCTTTGTGTATGTTTGTTTTTGTGATTTTTTATAGTAATAGGCCCCCCCATCGCGTGGAATTTTTTAAGTAAAATTTTAAAAAATTTTTATAAAATTGTTTTGGAAAAAAAATAAAAGAAAAAAACGAAGAAAACCCATTTTAAAAACCATTTTTTCCCCAAACCCAAAAAAAGAAAATTGCAATGCAATTTAATTTTTTTTTAAACTTTTTAAAACCCCCTCCAAAAACCCTAAAAATTTTTAAAATAAATAAAGGTTTTCCGCTAAAAACGGGGCTCTTTGAAGAAAAAAAGAGGCCGGCCGTTTTGACGGGAAACTTTTCTCGGGAAAAAAAGGTTTCAGGGAATTAAAAGGGGAGTGGTATCTTTAAGAGAATTTTAAACCCCCAAAACCCCCAATAGAGCAAGTAGTTCTTAACTGATGAAAGGATAAGAAGCCTGTGAAGCGAGCTAGGAGCATATGGAAAGATAAAAACCCACATAGGAGGCAGGGAGAGATGGCTAAAAAGGAAAAGGGTTTCAAATTTTTTTGCTAAAAATCCTACAATGGGGAAAATGTGAAAGAGGAAAAAAAGAAAACCAATCACCATCACCAAATTTTTAAAAACCCCTGTAGTAGGTAAACACAAAGGGACAAAGGGTAATTCGATAAGATTTGAGGAGATGAGACTTACGTCTATGGTAAATTATTCCCCGTTTACGGGAACATTTTTAGCCGGGGGACAGGAGACACTCGGGAAGGCCCACACTTCCATAACAATATACATCACAACAGACCCACAGTTCCACAAAACCATGGATTATATTGCGGTATACCACCTTTAACAATACGTCCCATAAACCCATGAAGAAACCAGGTCATCCACAAAGGGGACACTTCATTATGCCCCCATTACCCCCACCAACCCCCCAAACCAACCCCAAACCCCCCGAAAAACCCCATACCCCTACCCCCCAAATTTGGGAACCAGGATAAAACCCGAAAAAAAAACAGCGGGTTCGGGATAGAAAATTATTACATTTTTTTTACAAAAAAGGGACAAGGGTTTTAAAAGGGTCCAAAAGAAGAGCTTAAATACAACCTTTTTCATGGAATTTTTCTTATTTTTATTTCCCCAAAAAGTTTTGGATTTTTCTCTCCAGAATAAAGGCAATAAAAGCACCCCCGGTCCCGAAATATAATTTTAAAAGGTACTTTTTAAAAAGTTTTTCCACAAACACAAAGGCCCTTTCACCAAGAGAAGGGAAAAAAGGCAAACCTTTTTTAAGACAACATCAACAAAGCCGCAACAACAAACACCCCTTTTCATAACAAAAACTGATCCCCCTACAAATGGGAAAATGATTTTTTTGAACCACGGGGTCACCATTTTTGCCCCTTAGATACATTTACATATAGGCCACTTGAAATACAAGGACGGGGGTCCCGCTGTATGCGGAGGTTAATGACACCCGAAAAGGGAAGAGGCCATAACAGACCCTGAATTTTGTTAAATACTGCAAAAGTATCCATAAACCTGTGGAATAAATTTTACAGAGATGGGGCGAAAAAACCCCCCAAAATACAAAGCTTTGAAAAACCAATTGCACACAACACAAACCAAAAATTGAGACTAGAAAGGTAAAAATTGAAACCTTACAATAACAAGCCTGCTTGTTTTTCTTGCAGATACGGACAAAAATTCCCCTGAACAAATTACGGATGTAAAAAGGGGACTTACTTTGGACACGCCTTACACCACCACAGTATTACCCCAAACAAAGTAGGGTGTACAATTTGTAAAATCCCAAATGAACAGTGCTAGATAGAAAAGGGGTGGGTTGCCATTAGTGTTTAACGCACAATAAGGGATTTTAACCAAAGATTCTGGGGCGAACCTTCACATACATTAAAAACCCGGAAAGGCGGTGAAGTTATGAAATGGTGTTTTTCCCTCAGCTCCTGTCTGGGCCTACAATTTACCAAAACCCTTCCACTTGTTTTCCCAAAGAAAAGGACAACAACGTGCTAGCTCAAGCCCCCAAAGAACAGCTCAGTGGCATTGGGCCCAGTTAAAAGCATTTTGAGAAAAAAGCTGCATCCCTTTAGACCTTTAAAGCGGCGAGAATTTTTTGTAAAAAAACCCCGAGTTTTTTGTCACATTTTTGAATTTCCTTTTTTTCTCTTAAAGGAAATCCTGAATTGTCACGGCCCAAATTCCAGGGGGAGCCTGTTCTCCCCCACCCCTATCACCCCAACACCCCACCTCACGGGTGCTTTAAAGTAACCCTTTTTTTTTTGTTCCCAAATGAGGTTCAGAGAGAGGGGAAAGTAGTCAAGAGAGGCCGGGGATTCAGTGGGGGGGAAACCATAACATGCGACCCAGATTTGAGGAAACAAATTTGAAAAATTTGAAAAGAACCCAGATTAGTAGAAAAAATCAGTATCTCTCATTTTGCCCATGAGCTTTATGCAACAGTAGTTGCTAAGGAAAACTAACACCCCAAAAATTTATTTTTGTAAAAAGATTTTTTGTTAAAAAACTTTTTAGTACGAGCACCAAAAAGAAACGTTTTAAAAGGGAAACCTTTTTGAAAGTAACAATTGGAAAAATTTAACACAACCAAAAATAAGCAACCAAACCCTTAAATGCCTTTAAAAATTTAAGCTAAAAACTGTGCAAAAACAAAAAAGAAAAAAAATTTTATCCAAATTTGCTCCCCTAAAAACCCCCCCGATGGAAGGTTAGGGGGTCACCCAGATTTCAGATGGTCTAGGGACATAAGGGAAAGCCAAAGACCCCAAAAATTTTCTGAAAGAAAATGAAGCTCCCCTTGGGGGAAGACAGCGATGCGAAATTTGGTCCCACACATGGGGGGGCCCCATGGGTTTACTGGAAGCGGGAAATGTTGCCCTGCCAATGTACCCCCAGCAGAGTGGGTGGAGCGGGGGCTTTTTCCTACACCTCCCATAACCAAGGGGCCCTTCCAAATCCCCCAAGGGAGACGACCAAAGGAAAAAAATTATTGTATTCTGGTTTGGTTTAAAATTTTTTTCTTACTGCAGTTGCTTAATAACAGAGACTTTTTACAAATCATGGAATGAACAACCATTTTGTAAATTAAATGAAACATAGTTTTTTTGTGTACCCCAAAAAATATTTAGAAATGTTCAAAAGACTGATATGAGGGCCCAATTTCTTTTCCCTTTTTTTAGGAACTACATACCCCCCCCGAGGGGTACTTCAAAATTTCACCTTTTTCGTTTGGAAAAATTTCCCAAACACCACTTCACCCCCAAGACCCAAAATTAAGATTAAATCCATCTGTGGGTTTTGTGCAGCAACTCAAGGAAAAGGGGGAAAACTTACATCCCAAGTGGGGGCATGCAATTTCCTCTTCGTTCTACAAAGCAAAGAGCTGTTTTTGATCCATAAGTTTCTTATTTCTGGTTTTTTTTGCAGGTGGGAATTCCCATGCCGCCCACAAAGGAACAAGTCTGATGACAACCCTTCAAGTGTGAAAAGGGGGGAACAGGGATTGGATCCATGCATCGCCTTCATCCCATTTAAAAAAGCAAAGGGCAATTTCCTTTTGCCAAACCCCAAATGAACCCCCCTATCCGATTTTTACTTCCCACGTGGGCCGCCCAAAAACCAACCCAAGCCCCCAGGGGGCAACAACAATACCCCCATGCGGAAAAAAGAAACAAATGTTTTCCTCTTAATAAACTACAAAAATTGGTTTGTTGCTGCTCTTATGCTACGTTTACAGGACTGATTGGGGCTGCAGAGCTGAAATTAACAAGGACGGACAGTGGAGGGAGAAACCACACTCAAGATTGAAGAGTACAGTGTTATTTAAAATTTTAGGGTTTTGCAAAAAAAGGGTACAATATAAAATGCATAAAAAAGGGTTTTTGAAAACAAAGCTACCACAAAGACATAAAATTTTTGGGGAAAAAAAAAAAAATAAATTTTTTAAAAAGAACCCCCAAAAAACTAAAGCTAGTTTTAAGACCACTGGAAGCACCACCAACACCAGTTTCCGACAATTTACGCCATAAAAATTTAGTTTTAAGACAAACCCCAGTTTTCCCTTCACAAGGTTTCGGCACACTTTTCCCCGATGCAATAGACCACTCAAAAGAGAGAGAGTACAATCCCTAGTTTGGGTACTTTAGAAATAGTATTTTTTGGGGGGAAAAAAAAAAAAAAAACAACCCTTTTTTGCCCCCAAAAAAAAAATTTTTTTTTCATTCCCCCAAAATTTTGGATCCAGTTTTTTAGGGCAAAAGGTTTTTTCCTTAGCCTTTTGGCTTTCCAAACATCAATAAAAAAGAAAACGGATCAAACAAAACCCTTTTATCAAGTTAAACCGAACTCATAACAATAAAGAAAACAACAAATAAGTAAGGGCTTACAATTAATAGAGATTTTTTGATGCCAAAGTTTGGAAAAAATAAAAAACTGATCAGGGTAAGAAAAAGGAGGGCCCGCGGAAAGGGCCCCACTCGCCCCCAATTGATTCAGTGGCACAGGGAGGGTGGTTTCCCACATTCATCATTACATTTTTCGCTTATGTCGGATTTTGATCAAAAGTTTTTGGGAACAAGGGGGGTTTTCTATAAGACCCAAAAAGGTCTAATGGCAAAATGTCATTCATTCATTTAAATCCTACTGCGAATGGCAACAAGAGATACCCCCCTTTTAAATGAATCCGGGGTACTACATATTGAAATTTAAAAATGGGTTGTAATTATCAAGGGGAGGAAGAAGTGGAATAGTGATAAATGTATATAAATTTTAAAATTGCAACCATTTTTTTTAAAAATGTCAACGATTGTAATGTTGTTCCTGACATTTTCTTTTTGTAAATTTTATTTCCAGGTTTTTGCAAAGCGAGATGAAACTGAACCCCGAAAAAAAAAAAACACATACCCCCCCAAATTTGTTTTGCTCAGTTCAAAGTAATTGCACTAGATAAAAAGGGCTCGTGAATTTTTAAACATACAAATTAAGACCCCCAAAGTAGGGAATCAATGCTTTTTTTTCCGAATAAAATAATTTGTTGACTTTTAATCTACATTTGCATAACCCCAAAAAAAAAAAATACTGGGGCACCGGGGGCCCCGTTTACAACAACTGTCGTGTCAAGTTTAGGGATTAATAATTTAAAAAGGATTGCCCCAAGATCCCGGAGCATATTAAAAAGGTAATAACGTTACTGTTTTCTAAAATGACAAAAAAATTTTGGCTTACTTATTTTTAATGGGAAAAAACCCCACCCAAACCCAAAAAAAACTAGGGGATTTTTTTCAATTTGATCAAAACCCTGAAAAGTTTTTTAATTTTTAGTGAAGAAACATACAAAAAAGCGCCCGGAACAAACATTTCGGGGAAAGCACCGAACCCAAAATTGCCGAAATTAAAAAATGCCGCAAAGGAATGGTTATACTAAAAGTGTGGCGGAACACACATGGGTGGCAATTTTAAATTTAAATTCATCCCCCTTGTTTGGGAACGTAGCGAAAATTAACACGTTGGTGGGTGTTTTGGATTTTTATCACAATTGGGTGGTGATGGGGTAATTCATCACATTGGGTTTTTGGGGCGGGGTTGGTATAATCAAACTGGGAACCTGGACACCAACCCCCAAAAAGGCACGAAAATGGGTTTTGGGCCCGGGGACTCGGGCCCCCACCCTCGTAAAATTTTGACGACCCAGCCCCTCCCCGCTTGTGCCGGCCCCGGGTCCATTTGGGGAAAAAAGGTATTTTCGGTCGCAATTTTGGCACCGGGTCTCAAAAAGGTTTGCCCCCAAGCTCAGAACAAACGCAATAACAAAAAAATCATCATGCAGAAAACATCCACAATCAAAAAATTGAAAGGGCAATCAAAACGGCAAAAAAAACCAAAACATCCAATGTAAAAAAGTTTGGTACTTCCCCCAAAAACAGGGTACCTTTTGGTTTTTTGGCCTAGATGCTGAAATTTTTGGGGATTAGAACCACCCCCAAGGGGTAAACCTTTTTAGGGCCCAAAAAGCATCTGTGTTATGATTATGTAAAACTAGTCTTACAAGGTATTTTGGAAGCTAAAATGTGGAAAGGTACAAATCAATCATAGCTGTTCTCTGTTTATGTTCCACTCCACATTTTGCCAAATGTTGGAGTCAGCTCACCCATTCACGTAAATGAAGTTCAGCTGGAGAGTGGGCGGCTAGCTGCGAACCCATACAGCTTCAAGTCACACATCATAGCCAAATAACGACAAGGGTAAGTCAGCACTTCAATCCAACACCCAAATGTATTAAAATTTGTTATGACTTACCATTGTCGTGATTTGGGTATGAAATGTCTCTCCATGTTTTGTCTTACAAAAAGTGATGGAAAATGCAAATAAAGGTGGCCTCTCTCAAGCTAGAGCCTAGCCTCCTTTTGGTTGTTGTGTGGTTTCACCTGCAAAATAACGTTGCAGGTCTTGTGACAGACTAATGAGCCAGGAGTTGATTGAATAGGAATGGGCAATATAAATGAAGGAATTATGCTGGTTCCACTTCTAGTTGTGTTTTTCGCAAATAAATAAATACACAACAATATCTGTGAAATCACAGATAGACATCTAGTACAGGTCTGCACAACATACAGTTTTCTCGTGGCTTGTGAACCGAACCACAAAAGGGCTGGCTTGCACAAACCACCCCCCCAAATTGGGCATTCCCAGGGTGTTCCTGGTTGGTTTAGGGGCATCCCTGGGCAGTCAGTTATGTTCCCATGCATTCCCAGGTGATTTGGGCCACTTGCCCAGAAGACATCCCAAAGTTCCTATCTACAATACCACAGCCAACAGCAAAATCTTAAAAATACCGTAAATACATAAAGGGTAGTTCAAAAGGAGCACACCACAATATTGTAGCCAAAAAAGTAAGTGACAACTATTACTGCTCTATTCCAATAGCATCATCATAGGTGCACCACGCGCAATTAACTGTTTAGCAGGAGAAGCTAAATTTTACTATTAAAAGGGTTTTGACACAATGTAATGTTGATGTGGGAGCCTCCAAAATGGGTATTTAATCACTTTTCTAAATATATGTGATTACAAAAAGTGAAGCCTGTGAGAGCTACAGCATTGCTCAGTCCCCCTTAGTTTCCTGACAGTTTACATTAGACACGACCAGGAGCTGACAGGAGCTGATCTGGCCGGGCTTGGTGTTTGCACTTCTTATCTGATAACAAGAAACATGAACCAGCTTGCAAGGGACTGTGGAGAAAGACCTTTTTCTTTTGTATAGAAAATCCACTGGTTGTAATGTGATTATTTGTGTAAACATTGTACAGGATCCCTGTTTACTGGCTCTGTGCTCAGCCCCTCCTCTCTCTCCCCCGTGACACTGCATCCTATGTTTATCTTCTCTTCTGAGCAGACAATACGTAAGGAACTCACGTCTTGGCAAAACCCCTTTAAGTCCAGTTTACATTGTTGTTGTGATGCAGTTTGGATGCACTTTGCGTTTTGTGACCAATTAAGCTATAAATCCATTAAAGTCTGCTTACTTAATCTTCCTACAAGCCCCACTTCTGATTTTGACTAAAAAAAATTTGGATTTTTGACCTGCATTTTTTTGGCTGTTGCGCCTCCCAGATATTACACTGACCCACAGAAAAAAAGAGAATACGTCATTTATACTACACAGTGAAAAGCACCACGGTTGAGCTTTTTTTAAAAAAAAATTTCAGTTAAACACAACTTATTAAGGCTAGGAACACAAAACATTTACGACCCGATGGAGACTGAATAGTGGCATCTGTCATCCATAGGGTCCTATTGTAATCATCATATACATTTTACTGGATGCCATTGTATAGAATAGTAAAGGCTCCTGCTACATTATTTATACTATTTTTTGGTATACAGAAAGGACACATGGAGGCCAAAGGATACACGGACATGTTTAGTGTTTACGTGTGAAGCTTTCCCAACATACATGCTAAAAGTGCGTCACAATGTGTACCTACCTGAATGAGGTTAGGTATGTTCACTGTGAAGTAATCAGCGGTCACTGTATGAGTAGAGAGTACTGCATGCTCCCTGATAGCCAGTGGCGTAGTGGGGGGTTGGGAGGCGCTTGTTTTTATCTGTATACACGTCCTCAGAACACAAATACAGTTAAAAACTTTTGCGGAACAGGGAGGCAATAGCTATCAGCTGCCTGCCCGCCAAGTGACTACTCGAGTGAGCTGGAGGCGACGCTATCACTCCTTCTGCACAGTTTTACCTTTCAGCCTAGATGATGCCGGGAGCAACGTCCTGTGTTAAGCAGCGTGATGACATAACAGGAGACACTAGCTCCTAGAGCTAGCTGCTCAGCGGCAGAAGTTTTTTTTAAAATCAGTCACAGGGGCCTATGTATTTACCTACAGGGGGCTGTATACCTTCCTATCTACAGAGGGCTATATACCTACAGAGGTTGTACACCTACCTTTCTACAGGGGCTGTATACCTACAGGAGGCTGTATACCTACCTACAGAGGTCATATATACCTATCTGCACGGGTCTGTATACCTACAGAGGGTTGTATAACTGTCTACAGGGAGCTATATACCTACAGGGGGCTGTGTACCTATCGATCTATAGGGTGCTGTATACCTACTTTCCTGCAGGGGGTATATATATCCAACTACCTACAGGGAGCATATTTACTTACCATCTACAGGGGGCCTATATACGAACAAAGTGGGCCTATGCACCTACCTACCTACTTAATGGGGAGCAATATTGCCACCTAACTTCTTAATAGGGGTGTATATACCTACCTACCTTCTGGAAGGCCCGTATTCCTTCATTCCTAATGGGGGGTCCTATATCTCTACCCACCTTCTTAATGGGGGACCTATATAACTACCTGTATAATTGAGGTATACCTATATAAAACCTATCTGCCTACATATTTTGGAAAAGTAACTACCTGCTGTATAGGGACACAAGATAAGACTAAAGCTGAGTGCATAAATGGGAGCCCCATAGCTATCTTGGTATACCCTCACTGTTAGAGGCACAAGGGGGTCATTATTACCATTTGTGGAACTATGAATGGGAAGTTTGCACAGAGGTAGGAATTTTTAGGGAGGTGCTGGAAAAGTGAGAAGTCTAAAATGTTTGCGTTGTAAATTCTGCAGGTCGTGGCCAGGAGAAGTCATCATGGTGGAGAAGAATAGAGAAAAACAACAACTCTGAGAAAGAGAATGACTCAACAGATAAGAAGTGTCCTGTGAGTCCCTATATGCCAGGGGTTATTTTAATTTTGTGTTGCATAGGTGCTGTATTTACGGTCATGTGATGGTGACCTGAGCTGTGGTCTCTATATGGCGGTATTGTAGGTTGTATCGGCGCTTGTATAGTGGAGGCGTACACTTGTCCCTGATTGTAAAGTAAGTGAACACCTTTCCCTTACCCTGTGTTAACTCTAGAAAGTGGCGAGGTGTGTGACCAAGGTGAATATTGTATGTGGGCTGATGGGAGTTAGTGCCAGGGCTGCTTTTAGCTTTAAACTTATCCTGCAAATATAAAACCCACATAGAGCTTCATGGACAGAAAAGTATTGACTCTTAGAATATAATAACATGAAAGCATGATTTATTAAGTGCATAGTTGCCAACTTTTGAAAATGAAAAAGCAGGAGATCTTAGTAAGCGCACCGCGGCAAAAATTTGCATGGACACGCCCATCTTGTCGGTGTGCCACGCCCCTTCAAAAAGCCACACCCACTCCACCTAACTGCATAACGGCTTTGGAAGAAAGCCAGGTAGATGCCCTTATAGCCAGGTAGTAGCCCCCCATAACCAGGTAGTGCCCCTTACAGGCCGGTAGATGCCCCCTCTGTAGCTAGGTAGAGCCAAATTTGTAGCCAGGTAGATGCCCCCCTTTGTTAACCAGGTAGATGCCCCCATTGTTAACCAGGTAGATGCCCCCATTGTTAACAAGTAGATGCCCCCATTGTTAACCAGGTAGACCCCCTTATTATAGTCGGGTTTAGTGCCCCCTTATTATAGTCAGTAGTTCCCCCCCATTATTATAGTCCCTTAGTTGCCCCCTTATTATAGTCAGGTAGTTGCCCCCTTATTATAGTCAGGTAGTTGCCCCCTTATTATAGTCAGGTAGTTGCCCCCTTATTATAGTCAGGTAGTTGCCCCCTTATTGTAGTCAGGTAGTTGCCCCCTCTGTTGCGGGTAGTGCCCCCCATTGTAGTCAGGTAGTGCCCCCTTTAGTAGTCAGGTAGATCCCCCATTGTAGCCAGGTAGTGCCCCCATTGTAGCCAGGTAGAGGCCCCCTTATTGTAGCCAGGTAGATGGGCCCCTAAAGCTAATAAAAATAAAATAATAAAAGTCACTCACCTCACCAGGCTCCTGCAGCGCGGGCCCGCTCCGGACGATTCTCAGCGACGCAGGGGAGTGAGTGCAGCCGCGCCTTTACTCCCCCTGCCCGTGACCTGTATGTTTTGGGGCGCACAGGTGCCGGACATACAGGGGAGAAGGGAGGAGGGAGCGAAACCCTCCTGCCTCCTCCCTGCACAGTGACACGAAACCCGGGGGGGTGAGCGGATGCTGCGGCCGCTTCACCCGCCTGTAGGAGCGGGGCCCCCGGGGCCGAAAAATATCCCAAGGCCCTTCCCGGGGGAAAAAACCCCCCAAAAAAGAAACTCCCCCCGGGAGGGACCCCAAATAGGGGGGCCCCCCCCCCCCGAAAAAGGGGAATTTGGCAAAGTTTTGGGGACATTTGAAAAAATGGGGGATCCTGAAAAAAAGGCACAAAAAAAAGGGGGTTGGGCAAAAAGATGGGCAAACTGCACAAGGGGGAAAAGCCCCCCCACCTGAAAAAACAATTGATTACTGAAACAAGGGGCCCATTTCCTGGCAAAAAATAATCACCGAAAGATGGCTCGCAGCCCCCTATGTTAAAATGGGAAAAATTACGCTCAAAGAATTAAAATTTAAAAACATTTTTAAAAAATTAAAAAGCATTTTTGTATTTAAAAAAAAATAACCACTCCAAAAAATACTCTTTTCAATAAGGATTAAAATTTTTTCAACTAAAGGGGGGTTTTTTGGGGGTTTTTTGGGGATTTAAAAAATTTTTTAAAAATTTTTTTAAAAAAAATTTTAATTTTTATTTTAAAAACCACAAAAAAAAAACAACAAAAAAACCCCACAAAAAAAACCCCCAAATCATAATCATTTAGTAATAGAAAACCCTTTTATAATTTAAACCCCCAAGCAAATTTTTGGGCCCGTATTATTAAATACTGTACGGGTGCTGTCACATGGTGCGTTTTTTAGTGCTTTCTTTGCAGAAATACAGAGCATTAGATTGCCTTTCTTTCTGTATATTTCTGCAAAATAACGACAAAAATGCACTGTGTGAAAAACCCCTAATCCGCCCCTACACTAATTAATAATGCTTTTAGTTTCATGCTACACCCCGATATCAATTAACAAAACACTGCGGTAGCATACGAGGTAATGGCGGCACCCCGTGGCCGCTACATGGGGGGACATAGG
Source organism: Phyllomedusa bahiana (assembly GCA_025379985.1). Taxonomy (NCBI): domain Eukaryota; kingdom Metazoa; phylum Chordata; class Amphibia; order Anura; family Hylidae; genus Phyllomedusa; species Phyllomedusa bahiana. The sequence goes on from JAODAL010003204.1 coordinate 169,091, forward strand.
GGGGACTGTCCCACTTATTTTTATTTTGGGTTTGCGGTGCTCTTGCCGTCCCCCCACCTTTTCTTTCCCACTTGTTATTCAGGTCCCTGTGGTTCCCACCTTGGTTCTAAGTGCTAGTAATCCGGGCGCCAATGCTGAGCAGGTTCTGTATGGTCAATCTGGATGTGGGCAAAAGAGAAGAAAGGAGTTTTGACGGCACAGCACAGTGGCGGGGCTAATTGGCCTTCTGGATTCAGCTGCAGGAAAATCCTGTAATCTGAGGAAGAGGTTCGGCAGCAGTTGCTACAGTTTCAAGAAGATCTTAACCAATGCCCACTTTTCAATGTTTATGTGTGGTTGTTCAGTTGCGATGCAATATTACAGGGCGTTGTCTCCCAGCCAATATTGGGTGGATTGTTCATTCAGCAGGTTTAGTCTGTGATTTAAATATTATTTTTTATATAAGCTATTGTAAACCTTAATAAACCATAAATGTGTGTTGGGTTTTTATTTATTGCATTTCATCATGCACTTTCCCTATGAGGTAATCAGTGGTCCCTGTGGTAGTATGGGAGGTAACACATGGCCCCTATGAGGTAAACAGTGGTCACTGTAGTAGTATAGGAGGTAACACATGGCCCCTATGAGGTAAACAGTGGTCACTGTAGTAATATATGAGGTCACACATGGTCCCTGTGAGGTAATCAGTGGTCACTGTAGTAGTATATGAAGTAATACATGGTCCCTGTGGAGTAATCAGTGGTCATTGTAGTCATATGAGGTAACACATGGTACCTGTGAGGTAATCAGTGGTCCCTGTAGTAGTATATGAGGTAATCAATGGTAGTCATATATGAGGTAGCACATGGTCACTGTGAAGTAATCAGTGGTCACTATAGTAATATATGAGGTCACACATGGTCCCTGCAAGGTAATCAGTGGTCACTGTGTAAGCCGAGTCCTGAGGTAGGCTGCCTGGAATACAGCGACGGCACGGGCGAAGTGAAGGACTCCAACACCCATTCAACAACAGTCTGGTTTACTGAACTTTTTAGGAAAGTATGGTGAACAAATCCCCCAAACACTTGTGTACAAACTTGTGACCGGGACCCCTGTGCTGCACAGGGCACCGCGGGGAGTGTGTTCTCAGGATGCACGATAAGTTTACCTACCCGGGGGGGGGTTCGGAAAGGCTGAACACCCTTTACCTTTTAATACCGTACAAAAACAGGAACGATCGTGTGGTGCCATTCAAATGTGCGCTCGTGGTACCTGCTATCCCAGATATATACATATAATACAGATTCTCTCACATACGGACTGGTCGCTTTAATAACCGTGCTATAGCAAGCCGCGTACTTGGATAAACACTTATGGCCTGAAACCAAACCTGCCCCAAGTAGGCTAACTACAGGCCTGCAAACAATCCCAGGTTCGTTGGTGTGCACGCATTCTTTGACCCGGGTGTACCTTGGGTTTGCAGACAGTCACTGCTCAGAGTTGCTGATCTCTGCTGATGGAGTCGATCATCCAAAATGGTGGATGCTTCTCTCTGTCTCCTGCAGGACGTCCCTTCTGTCACAGCATCAATCTAAACAGCCAGACTCCTCTGTCTCTCTCTCTGGGGCAGCTCCCAGTTCAGGAACTATCAGAATCAGGAAAGCTGATTCTCGCCAAGTATCTGTCCTCTCCTGATCCCTCTCTGTCTTTTCCTGCATCTGCTCAAAACGGCTGCTGCCTCGTGACAGTTATCACATGTCTCTAGTTTGCATACACCAGAAAAAGTGACATCTTGTGGCTAAACAGCAGAATGCAACAGAATACTTTATAATTTTAAATCACACATATGATTTTACTGAGTAAACACAATGTGGCTGTTCCACTATCCCACAACTGTAGTAGTATTTGAAGTAACACATGATGCCTGTGAGCTAATCAGTGTTCAATGAAGTAGGATATGAAGTAATGCATGGTCCCTGTGAGGTAATCAGTGGTCACTGTAGTAATATATTAAGTAATACATGGTCCCTGTGAGGTAATCAGTGGTCACTGTAGTAGTATATGAGATCAACAGTGGTCACTGTAGACATATAGGAGGTAACACATAGTCCCTGTGAGGTAATCAGTGGTCACTGTAGTAGTATATGAGGTAAACATGGTCCCTGTGAGGTAATCATTGGTCACTGTAGTAACACATGAGGTAACACATGGTGCCTGTGAGGTAATCACTAATCACTGTAGTAGTATAGGAGGTAACACATGGTCGCTGTGAGGTAATCAGTGGTCACTGTAGTAGTATATGAGGTAACACACGTTCCCTGTGAGGTAATCACTAATCACTGTAGTATTATATGAGGTAACACATGGTCCCTGTGAGGTAATCAGTGGTCCCTGTAGTAGTATATGAGGTAACGCATGCTCCCAGTGAGCTAATCAGTCACTAACATTACGTCATTATGTAAAATAATCAGTAGTCAGTCCTACATTATGAATTTTTTATTTCCGCTTATTATCATATGATGTATAATTCACTTCAACACACCGTTCAGAGCGGTTTTAACTTGCACGATAAAATGTGATAAGAATCATTCCATATGGACCAGTTTTTTTGTTTTCTAAATGCTGCCAAGCAAGTCTAAACACATCCAGGCCTCCGATACCTGACCCACTCAATATATCTTAGGCTTGGTCTACACAGCACAGGTTTTTGGTCGGATTTCTGGTAGATTCAGTATTTTGGATCGGCCGAAATTTCTGACTGAACCTAGTGCTGTGTAGACCTCATTAGAAAATCCGAGCTGTCATCTATACAGATGGTTTCCTAAACCCCCTGCCGTCCAGCAGAATATAGAACATGTTCTATATTCTGCAGGACTCCTGTCGGATTCCTGTAGCCACAATGTACTGGGGATGCAGGAAGTCCGAAAACCTACCGCATTTTTTTTGGACGGCATTTTAACATTGCTGTGTAAACATAGCCTAAGGCCATGTTCACATGGCTTATTTGGACGAGGTTTTCGGAGAGTTTTCACTCCCATAACCTCGCCTGAAACACGCTGCCAAAGAAGAGGTTTTAGAGGCGTTTCTCGGCGAGATTTTGGATGAGGTTTTTGACAAGGTTTTCACCCATACAAATTAATAGCCAGGACATAAACCGTGCCCAAAAAGTGCCAACACTGCACCCAAAACACGCTTCAAGAATTGACATGAGACTTCTTTTTCAGTGCTTCCAAAGAAGCGTGTAAAAACCTCGTCGTGTGTGAACTACAACGAGGTTTTACATAGGAATCAATGAAATGAACTGGGGGCGTTTTGGTCGAGGAAACGCTCCAAAAATCTCGTCCAAATAAGCCATGTGAACAAGTCCTAAGTGAGCGTCTACAGGTTTCTGTTTGGAAGACACTTCCCGCTACTTTGTACGGCGTTTTCACCTCCGATTCTGATGCGGGTTAGCTACATTGCAATTGGAAAAAAACCCGTGTCCCTTCCCCCTGAGCGGGAACCAATAAGGATCTGCTTTAAAGAACAAACATGTTCAGTCTTTTTTTTCCCCCCAATGAATTTTAAATCCGGGGTGTGGAAAATCCAAGCTGTAGTTTACTGTGTGAACTACAATGTGGACTAGCCATTCAAATTAATGGCCTTCGGTTTGCACAAAGATTTTGTTGAGGAAATCAATGTTGAAATCCTTGTTAACATCCATCATGTGAATGGACCCGAATTCAGCTTCTGCTTTAACTCCTTAATGACTGCCCACCAACTAGACAGAAGGCAGTGCAGGTCTCTAGACGTCGCTGTAGGCAGATGGATTTTGCAGCTCCCAGTGCTACAACTGCGCTGTTTCTAGAGCAAGCTCTGTTTAACTCTTTGATTGCTGCAGTCAGTGCCCACAGCACAATCAGAGGGCATGCCACTACTCCATCAGGTCATTAGGACTCCTATTGACCAGATGGAGCCCGAGGATCAGGGCCGGACTGGGAATAAAAATCAGCTGTGGCACAAAGCCCCCACCAGCCCACATACAATATCCGCTTAAATTTCCCTTGTTCTCGCACCTCGCCACTTTCTAAAATAAACTACACTAAGGCTGCTTTCACATGGAGCGTTTTTGGTGCGTTTTTGTGCAGAAAGGCAGAGCAGTTAATGCTGAACATTTCTGCACAAAAAAAGTATAAAAAAATGCACCAAAACTGCTCTGTGTGAAAGCCCCCTACACACAAGCAAGAAAGAAACAGTGGTGCAGAGAAACCCCTCATCACAGAGTCAGGAGTGCACTTGCTTTACAATCCGGGACAAGCCTACACTGACACTACATAAGCACCAACATAACCTACAACCCCACCAATGATATCACCAGTAATCAGGTTACCATCACATGAATTCAGCACTGATTCAACACAGAAGTAAAATTACCCCTGACAGCAGGGACTCACAGGAGACATCATCTCTGATGGGAGTTGTCTTCTTCTCCAACTGGCCCAAACCTCCATGATGTCTTCCCTGATGAGTTGTTCCCTTCCATTTTTTTCTCTGTCCGATACAGCATGCAATGTCTTCTTCTCCCGGTCACTACTCGTCCCTGTAGAGTTTACCACAAATACGTCTTAGGCTCCTCTCTCTTCCAGCACTTTCCTATCACTTCCCCAAACAGCGTATGTTAGACCCTAAAAATTTAAAATTAATAAATGTCAAATAAGTGGCATATAAATAGGTAGACCCCCATTAGGTAGGTAATTAGGGCCTTCCTCCATTAATTTGGTAGGTAGGTAGACAGGGCCTACCCCTGTAACTAGCCAGGTACCTGGGGCTGCCCCCAGCAACCAGCCAGGTAGCTGGGGCTGCCCCCAGCAACCAGCCAGGTAGCTGGGGCTGCCCCCAGCAACCAGCCAGGTAGCTCGGGCTGCCCCCAGCAAATAGCCAGGTAGCTGGGGGTGCCCCCAGCAACCAGCCAGGTAGCTGGGGCTGCCCCCAGCAACCAGCCAGTAGCTGGGGCTGCCCCAGCAACCACCAGGTAGCTGGGGCTGCCCCCAGCAACCAGCCAGGTAGCTGGGTCTGCCCCCAGCAACCAGCCAGGTAGCTGGGGCTGCCCCCAGTAACCAGCCAGGTAGCTGGGGCTGCCCCCAGTAACCAGCCAGGTAGGGCCAGTATTTAGAGATGTAGGGCCAGTATGTAGCCAGGCAGGGCCAGTATGTAGCCAGGCGGGGTCAGTATGTAGCCAGGCGGGGGTCAGTATGTAGCCAGGCAGGGCCAGTTATGTAACCAGGCAGGCCAGTATGTAGCCAGGCAGGGCCAGTATGTAGCCAGGCAGGGTCACTTATAGCGTAGGCAGGGGTATTATATAGCCAGGCAGGAGTAGTATACAGCCAGGTAGGGCCAGTATATAGCCAGGCAGGGCCAGTATATAGCCAGGCAGGGGCAGTATATAACCAGGCAGGGCCACTTATAGTTAGGCAGGGCCAGTATATAGGTAGGCAGGGGAAGTATATAGCCAGGCAGGGCCACTAAGAGGTAGGCAGGGGCAGTATATAGCCAGGCAGGGCCAGTAAGTAGTTTAAAAATAAAATCTTACTCACCTGGTTTCCCTCATCTTCTCCACATCCGTCCGGAGCGGCCGCTCTCACCCGAGTGGGGGCCGCGGAGCACGCTGAAGATCCCGGCTGTCCGGCCTTGGCCGCTGCTTGCACCGCGCGGTGCAGGCGGCGGCCGTGATGGCTGCATGGCTGAGTCTGTGACCCGGCCATGCAGCCGTGTGGCGAGGGGGGCCCATCGGCCCCCTGGCACAGGGGTTCGGTCGCATATGCGACCATTGCGGCCCCTGTACGTGCGCCCAGCGGCACTCGGGGCCCGCCGGGGGGGAAACACCAGCCCCCTCGTCAGGCCTGCTGAGGATTGTCTATACGGTCAGCCCTGGTGATGCAGAGTAACCCCATGGCTGTCTGTAAAGCAAGCCTGTGGTCAGGGCACACTGGGGCAGATTTATCAGGGCAGTTGTGCCAAAAAAACAGCTTTTTGTCACATTTACTATGTGGTTTAGACAATTTCAGACACTTCTGCGCCTCATGGGGGTGTGACCTTGTAAAAGGGGGTATGGTTTAGTGGAAAGGGCGCGTGACTTAAATGCGGCAAAACATGGGCCCTAATTTTGTCGCAGTTTCTGGCATGAAAGTAAGCCAACTTAATTGTGGTACAAACTTAGACTAGACAGTTCTAACCTGCTCCAGATTTATCAACACTATGATTAATGTGACAAATTGTAACTGTCTAGTCTAAGTTTACACTGTCTAAAAGTAAAACAATTGTAACGGACCTAGGTAGTGGATCCGCTGAGCCGCCACAAGCGATGGTAATAGCCGTACCAGGGGCGGAGTCTAAGTGGGTCCCTATTTTCACCAGAGCCCACTGCAAATCGGGATGGACTTGCTGTGGCGGGATTCCACCAGGTCGCTACCCCTGATACGACTTGCTTGCAGTGGTAGCCGAGGTGCAATGCAGGACCAAATCGACAGGCAGACTCGTAGTCGGAGATGGACTGAGAGGTCAGGGCAGGCGGCGAAGGTTCGTGGTCGGGAAACGTAAGCCTAAGGGACTGGTACACGGAAATGGCAACCGGAATGTAATAAAGGCTTCTTCGCATAGGTAAAGGCACTATGGAATTGGCGAGGGCCAGGAAGAGGTGGAGCGTTAATATAGGGTCAGCGGCAGGTGCTTCCAATTATCGGCGCGCTGTCCCTTTAAATTTGACAAGGCTGGCGCGCGCGCCCGGAGGAATGGGGGCGCGCGCCCCCGCCGTGAACAGAGACAGGACCACGGTCAGGTGAGGAAGGGCGCCTGCGGGAGCGGGTGCGGGAGCGGACCGCGGTGCCACCCGCACCAGGCGCGGGCCGCACTGCAGGGGAACGAGTGCGCCCGCAGCCCGGACCACGGGCTACGGCGCCACTCGTAACAACAATATTGATAAATCTGCCCTACTGTGTGCTATTGTTTAGATCACATCATACAAGGTAACCTGCGCTCACTGTAGTGGGTTAATGCATGGTTTGTGATATTATGTGATGTCATTTATCATCATGTCAAAATTCAGATTGCCACATTTTTAACATTTAATAATAAACCGATTAAATCAAGGAGTTGTACAAAATTAGGGTGGGGTCACACAATGTGTGCATAAAAAATGCAAGCAATGAAAAAAAAACATGCGTTTTTTTCAGTGCAGGTGGTTTTCTAACTAACACTAATTTGGAACACAAGTAGTAGTAAAAAAATTGATGCATGCATTTTTATTGCTTGCGTTTTTTGATGCAGTATGTGAATGTAGCCTTAGAATAACTCTCCTTCCAGAATAAATGTGCAACACCTGTCCATAGGTTGAGTGTGGTATCAGGGTGTCTTTATGTATGCTTTTTTTTTTGTGCATTTTTTCAAAAAACCCCAAAGAAAATTTTTGCTGTGTTTTCGCAAAAAAAAAAAAAAAAAAATGCAAAACATGGCGCTGTTTCTGGCAGACAGACCCATGTTTTTCCTATCCTAGAAACTCCTTTAATAGATGTCAAATAGGCTCTGGTTTTTGGGTTGTTGTTTTAATTTTGCTCTCCACTGTAACCAACAGCCATTAAAAACTATATTGCTTGTAACTACTTTGATTGAAAACGTCACTGAACTGAACACCAGTGCAGGTTCCACAGCAACATGTGAGCCCAACTTTGGATATTAGGTGGAAATCCTTTTTTAATATTTAAAGGGGTTAGAGCCTTTAAAAAAGTGGACTGTGAATATTTTTCCATGTTTTCTCCCATCGGAGGAAAAAAACACTAAAACTATATTTTCTTGGGGTTGTTCTGATCGATAGGTGTCTTTGATATCCATAAATTGGTACAGTTTTTAGCAATTTTTACTATCATGAAAATACCCCCAAGAAAGCAACCATTCTTTTTAAATTAAAAATAATAGCTAAATTACATGTACATAGCACAGATAATTTTCTTGTTGTTTGATCCAGTACGTTACATCACAAATAACTCATATATCTTACTTGTCAGATGTGTGGTTCAGCACAGGTCAGACATTATTTCCTTGATCATCATATTATGGCTCCTTCCTGCAGCTTCACCAATGCCTCCTCCCCAGCAAATGTTTCCTTGCAGCTGTAGCTGCCACCGAAGTGCTAGTCTATTCTCTCCAGTCTGGCCTCACATACAACATCCTGCTGGAGACTTGAGCACGCAGACACATCTGTGCCCATTTAGATCTATACACTCTTCCCAGAGCCATGCACCCAATTTGTGCTCACTTATATTTTGATAATTAACCCCTTAAGGACCCAGCCTGTTTTGACCTTCCTGACACAGCCCTATTTTTGAAAACGACAGTGTCAATTTATGTGAGAAAAATTTTGACACTTTTTTACATATTCTGGATTCAGAGATTTTTTCTCGTGACACATTGTTTTCTTTAAAATTAGTAAGAAAATTTTTTCCTAAATCCTTTTTTTGAAAAATAAAAATTTCATAAAATTTTGGGAAAAATTTGGATTTTAAAGTTTCAAAATTTTCGTGCAAGACAGAAATTATTCACCCCAAAATAGTTTATAATTCATCTACCATATGTCCACTATAGGTTGGGATAATTTTTTTAAAAGTCTTTTTTTTTTTTTCGACATTAGAGGGCTTAGAAATTGTAGAATTTCTCACATTTTTAAGAAAATTTGCAATATTTCATTTTTTTAGGGACCACTCCAGTTCGACTGGCTTTGAGGGGGCCTGCATGTTAGAACCCCCCTAAATACCCCTCTGAGAAAAAGACCCCTTAAAGTATTTACAACCAATTTGGAAGTTTGATAACCCTTCAGATTTTTCACAGAAATTTTTAAACAAAATGAAAGGGGAAATTTTTGAAATTTTATTTTTTTGCAGATTTTCAAATTTTTTTCCCTTATTCACTGGAATAAGGGTTTAAATTGACCCGGGAAATTAACTTAAAAAAATTTCCCCCGGTTGCCGTTTTAGAGAATCCCTAGTGGCCCCCATGCATTATTTGGCCCCCCCCATAAGCCCCCAAAAAGGAGGGGCACCACTATCCTGGGTTCATTTTTAATCATTTTATTTGGGCCATTCAGGTTTGGAGACACCCTAAGGTGTAAAACTTATAAACACCCCTAAAAAGCCGCATTTGAAAATTTAAAACCCCCTTTAAGAATATATCCGGGGTGCATTGAGTATATAGCCCCACAGGTGATTCACAAAAATTTTTTTTAGCATAAGGGCCGTGAAAATTAAAAAAAAAATTTTCAATAATCTGAATTTTTTGCTTAAAAAGTTTCATAATAAAGGGAATCCGGGAAAAAAGAACCCTAAAACTTTGTTAAGCAATTTCTTCAAGTTCGGCAATTACCCTCATGTTGGGTGTAAACGTGTTTGGGCGCATGGCAGGGGGG